>JAAAYG020015680.1:0-21002 GCA_009936455.2 Tomocerus minor
AGCCCTAATTGTAAGTGTAATCGTCGTATATTTCTTGTCATTTGCTTTACGACTTGTATTTAGGAGGTTTAAACGAACATGTACATAGTGCTCGTAATTGGAAGATGCCGGAGAAGGATGTAGGAACTTGATATGTATATGAGATATTCTTTAAACCGAAGTTTTATGACTACTAATTATGTATCATCAGTTTCATCAGTCAATTATATAGAAATAGTAAGGACGTAGGTTGCTTTAGTAGATAATTCTTTGTTGTGAAAGGAGTTGTATTCGTAATTGCAGCAGTATTTTAAGTTTTACATCCATAAATGTCTTTGGCTCATGTGTTTTCACTGTTTTGAAAATGGGGTGACGGGTGAGTCAGTACAATGAGAATGAGTTTTGTTTTCTTGTGTTTTAGGTGAGAGCAGAGGAGGATGGGGATTTGTCAATGGTGGGAGCGACAGCATTTGCTGGTGGTCTCGCAGATGCTCTACTAGCCATTCATTATTTGGGAGTTTTGTTGACAGAAATCCGTCATGTGTCTCCACAGTTTCAGGTTAGTGATGAAAAAGTTAATTCAATTCATGACTGAAGAGACAATTCAATTTGCACGAAATGCAATTGTGTAGTAAAAGCTGAAAACAACAATGACATGTAATTGGAAGAGAAAAGAAGAAAATGATGTCAAATGTAGTTTTTCCAGTACAGTCGCCAAATAATTGGTTTTGTTTTTGTGGCGGTGTTATTCTATGATTTTTTCAATGAATGCATGTGAGAATAATTTGAGGATGATATTTTGTAGATTACAGTAGTACGCTCTCCGGATGGAATGTCGAAACAGTGGATCATCGGGAGTTTAAGTATACAACGAGCAGCCGTCTGGGTTTTACAACATTACTACGCCGAGTTCCCATCTTACAACCCACACTTGGACCGACTTCCTCCGTTGAGAAAGAGACACCCCTCAATAAATAACTCTAATGCTCCCTCGTTCAAGTTTTATGATTTTGATGGGATCACCTCTTCCTTTACACCGGTATGATAATATAATTGTCTGTTGTGTGTGTGCTGCGTAATATTTGTTTTGGCTCATCCCTATGCATGAAAGATGGTTGCCTGCGGGCAGAAAAGTTCTTCTGTCCTCGCTAAATAATATTATAACATGCTAGTGCCACAACTCTTAGCTATTTACCAACTGTACGTGCGATGTCAAGTAAATTTGCATTGGGAATGAGCTAAAGCCCAAATCTTATTCTTTCCCTTGTCATCTTAAAATTCAATCCTGTAGTTTTCTCGCAATCTGACGACTTATTGTTATTGCTAAGCTCTTTGCTCTAATGTCTTCGTCTGTTTTGGCTCTTTGGCATTGTTAACTGTTGTTACTATTAGAGTTTAAGCTGCAGTCTGAGCCGGATAATAAGAATATTTAAGCTTATTATGCTAAGTTTACTTTTTGAAGACTAATCTTGTGACTTACTGTATGTTAATTAGGCTGGTCGACTTTCTCGTCGAGGCACATCGCACAATGAACGGTTCTATGAGGAGCATGAGTACGAGAGACGCGTGAGGAAAAGACGAGCCAGATTGGTGGCGGCTGCTGAAGAAGCTTTTACACATATCAAACGACTACAAGACGAGCAAGGTATGTCAAACTCACGTTTGTTTGTCTATCTACAACGAAAACCGCACTTATTATTACTCTCCGTAGTATACGTAGAGTTTATCAACACCAAATGCGAATGGCACTGGGATGGGATGTTGTTGTCTTCAATGCACTTTTGTTTTATCTGCTTAATTAGATGTAGGGAACAAGAGCTGAAACGCATTTTATTTTTATTCCTTTGAGAAAACTGAGTTGTCACAAAGGTAGCCGCATTGCCACTGCTCCGTCCCCACATAATCAACCATTTCATTTTAATATCATTGTTTAATCCCCACAAAAAGCGGAATATACACACACAAGAAATAATCTGACTAGCTTAAGCTCTCTGATAAAAGAACTGTTCCTTTGTCAGCAACTTCACAAATGTATTAAGACTTCTATGTACTCACATATATTTATTTCCTTTTTGTTATGGTGTCTAATGTATGTGCAGAATAACTACTTACTTTATTGCAAGTACCTAACCATCAACAGAGAAAACAGTTCACTCTGAAATTGAAGTTTGGCAAATGCACTTTTCGTGCTTCGTCTTAATAGTTGTCCTTTCGAATAAGTATGTAGGCAAAGATCTTTCATTTCGTGCATTACAACTCGAGATACCTATATGCTTACATAGGGATAATAGAGAAAAGAGTATATCTGAAGATAAGAGAGTTGTGAGGAGTAAAGGAAGTAGGATTCATGAGATTTTATCGTAGGACATATTGAAATCCCTTCCTTGTTGTATGCACACATATTTATAAAGTGTTCTCCAAAGACTGAAGCATGATTACGTGCTTTCTTTTGTGCCTCGAAGATTTAGCATAGAGGCAAACCAATACAATGTGTGAATGTCTTAATCATGAGAAAATCTTCACCCAGGCTCACTAACTAAGAATTGCCTTCGAGTCCGACTGAATTGGTTTATTCAAGCAAGAATAATATTTTCGCCAAAATGAGTCAGCACATAGATAAAACGAACTTTTTATTTCAAGCCACAACCTGAACGAAATTATATTATGAGCTGTCGAAAGAAAGCTTAAGCAAAACAGATAACTACACACCAGGCAGAGAACCAGCCTCTGTATTTTCCTGCTTTTGTATCCTTTTCGACGTAGTATATGGTTGGGAAGTTCGAATACAATTTAAATTCGGCCATTATTCTTAAGCGATTTCATATAATAAGATGAGATGCAGATTGGAGATCTATATGCATTCAACTTGAGGAGGAGGAATCTTTTATCTGTGCTAGCTATAAGTATTTTGCATGGTTTATGCTGCAGAATTCAGTTTCTGTAATTCACCACTTACAGGTGGCCACTTGATTCAAAGCGCCATGCAAAGATGACTAGATGAAATCAAGTATGAACTTGACTCATGTACAATGTACCTTATGTAATGTACTAAAACTTTTTTTTTAAATGATAATATTAATCATTGAAAACGGTAAAAAGGTGAGAAAAATTCTCCTCGAAATAAGTAGCCAACGAACTCACTAGTGTTTTTCACCACTGACTAATTGAAATCCTACGAAATGATCTTTTAGAATGGTTCAGCTGTATTTATGCCCTCATGAATAGATAAACAATAATAGGAAAAAGAACTCGCATGTGTTTTATGCGGATGCTAATATTATTACCTTTGCAATTGCTATTTTTCTACCTACATGCATTACATTAGACAATACGAGAGTAATGGCATCATTTATACTGTAGAAACTCGACTCTGAACATTTGTTTCTTTTCACTGTTATAGACATTAAGTTGGGAACGACAAGGTATTAACACAGTGTGCGAAGGATCGTATATCGTTCTATTGATGTGTGTCTTTTGTCCAGGGGATGTTCGTTTCTGGTGATTGTATGTCTGTACATTAGATTAGGATACATACATGCACATCATGTCAATGGAGGAATGAGAAATCAAATAAAGTTGCAAGTCACTCGTGTTGCCCTTTGTCCGGTGACGTTTTTTACCTCTCCCTACATGACTGCAGACTAATTTACGGATTAGCGAATTACTATTCCGAGCTCTAGTGTTGTATACCAATTTATTTGATTATCTTCTGATTAGATTAGGGAATGGATGTCGATAAGGAAGGCATGATTAAAAACTATTTTAGGCTACTACTACCTCTAGGTGCTTTCTTATACACAAGTGCCTGAGATATACATCCTTTTCTTTACTGTACATATATAATTACTTTATTACAAGAAACCTTTGCACCGAACAAACGTTATTTTAGCCATCAGGGATCTAGAAGTGGACCAATAGTTAGATTAAACTATTATGTATAAATAGTAGTTTCTTAATTATTAGTTCACTTACATAGTACTATAGTACTTGTCTTTAAGAAAACATTTATTTTCATTAGTTTTCGTGAAGTTGCATGGAATTATTTCAGTGTTGAGTTCCTGTTTAGATGTCCAAAGAAGCACTTATTGCTAATAAGGAAAGAGTAGGAGGTTAAAATTGCATTACATAAAAGCTACGCCCAAACAACCCCAATTCAACGTAAGCCTATGAATTAAAAATTAATCAGGCATGCAAAGGCTGTAGATTTTTTAAGCGTTTAACCTTGCACTTTTTGCAGTTTATATATACTGTAAGGTATTTGTAAAGAAAGACGTGCGTAGGAAGAAGAAAATGTGTACTCCTAAGATATAGTCTGATTCCTCATTAGTATTGCTCAATAGTTGACAATGCATTTTTTATTGACTATTTAAGGTACGCGTACGTGCACTGTATCATTTATGCAGTAGGGGAATATCGTAATTGTTATACATACTTGTCATAAGCACATAGGATTAAAGAGAGTTTTCTCTGCTTGTCAGTTGAATTTTATGCATTTTATGGAATATTTCGCGACAAAGCAATGAATTTACCTGTAAATGTTTGTATGCTATACGAGTGTCACATTTTAATTCGCTAAAGCCTGGGATAGGACACATGTCATTGGCATTTAATGAATTACTTATGTGTACATCCTCTGTAGTATTTTATTTGCCATTTGTCCCAGGCAGGAACGGTTCTAAGAATGCTCATGCAAGTGACAAAAGTATTTGCACATGGATGATGAATGTTATTTATTTCCTTTGTGTGTGTGTTTCCTATTTGAAGTTGTTCAATGAACTCTCTGTGAAGGATTCGAGTTGTATATAAATATTGTGTATGAACGATTGCAGGTCCTGCAGTTCCTCTAGACGCTGTTGAAGCAGCCGCTGCAGTGTTCCCTTCACTTGCAAGACCCTTACAAAAGTACTTGAGGGTGACACGACAGCAACCATGGCACACTGCTGACAGTGTTCTCAGTCACTTGGGTAAGTGTGCATAACAGTTTCTCATATGAATTCAGTAATTGTATATACATACTTAGATTTTATAGAGATAATGTGTAGAATAATACAGACACATAGTTAAAATAATGCTGATAATTAAGAAATGTCTAATTGAGAATGTATGGTATTTATGTAGCCACTTGTCTTCGTCTGGGATTGGCTCCTCGTGCTTTTCTCGACAAATATCTGTCATATCAACCCGTGCTTCAGGTATTTCATACATTACTTTTCCTTTGCCATTTTAAATTGTATATGATTAGCGTGTGAAAAGCAAATAAGATAAGCGAGTATAAATATGAAATGGAAGTGTTTGTAAAGAGAAGTTGAAAATGAATTGCAGGCGAGCCGAGAAGGGAGTATATCTTCATGGGCGCTCGTGAGTGACTTCTCTGTCTCAAGAACAATTGCCAAAGATACAAATTTCCTATTAAGAAATGGGGACGTGAGTCTGCTAGTGAGTGTGGCGGCTTTACCGCATTTTAATTTAACAGAACAAGTCGTGGATCCGAAAAGCAACAAGTTTACTCTCAGACTAAGTTCGGAGACTTCGGTTTAATATTTCCGGTTGAGCCAGTTCTTGAATGTACTATTACACAACTCTTCTTCTCTCTCGACTATCGACTATTACTACTTATCTCCCACAGACACAACTACATGCACATTATATAAATACAAAGCATAGCTCGACATATCGTAAAAGCAATGCGTCCGTTGATACACCTTGAGAAAGGAAGAGAGGACTTGGTTCAAATGTCATGTCTATTCAAGACGTGAGCAGATGTCATGTTTTCATGTTACATCACGATTCCCACTGCCTTGCTTTCTGCTCCCTTCACTCCGCTCCTACATTACATAACATACCACTATATCATATCAGACGAGTGATCGCCCACATTTTCAATCACACATCTCCTCAACTCAATTTAAATAAGGAAAACACTTGTTCAACTACGCTCAACAAGACAGCATAATACACGAATCTCTTCTAACTCAATCTCAATGAAAAGGAATACAAATGCCAAGCCAAATTAAACAAAACTGCAAGTCATTTGTTCAACAACTATCTATACTACTTACTACACATTCATATCCGATGAAAACTATCCCGAAGATTCAATAGGCATTTTACGTGCAGGATCTTCCGTGCCATTGCATTGTCTATAATAGTGTATTCTTTGAAGAGCTACGTCTGCTTACCTAATAATACGCTGGAAAATTGGAATACAAAATTTAGTCTACACAATATATGCAACGAATGCGAATGCACTAGCATTTTTATATACTCAATATTTTTCTCAATATAATAATATTAACTTTTGTACCAAATTGAGACATATTTGCACTGAAAGTCGTAGCTACAATGAAATGCACAAAATAATAATAATTATACAAATATATCCGACCACAACTCTTGGAAGTCTTAAAATTATATGTGGAAAATCTTTCACAGGATTAAAACTTAATGCGACTGTATGTATTACATGTGAAGATATTAATGTACTGCTACGTTAATACTCTCTAGAATATTGGAATTTAGTTTGAATCAGCACAAATGATATGCACAAAATGCACATGCAGCGTCTTTGTACGCTTTAATATTTTTCTCAACATAACAATATCTTTTATACCAAATTGAGACATACTATTTGCTACTAATGCGTCTAAAACCATTGTATCTAATACTTTAATTGCACCAAATATTGTAAATGTATTTTCCGAGCTAAAGCTGCATATAAAAAGGGAGTTATAATATTATTATGATGTATTTTCTAAATTGTCTTATCCTGTTTAAGTAATTAGATGACTGCAAGGCTCAATTAGAACATTGTTTTAGAGTGGATGAAAACGATATTTTAAAAGCCAAAGTTTGGATTAACATTTGCATCAATGTCTTGTATTTTACGTCTGTGCTTGTCGTGTTGTGATGTAATTAGCTCGAGTGTCCCTCTCCATTTATTACTTTTTTGCTCTTCTCGCCAAAGTACATTGGTTGTTAGCCAGAAGTCAATTATGAAAATTGGCAGGAACATGTTCAAGGCATTGTGAAATGGTTCAACACTTCGTCATTGTCAATGTCAACTAATGGGGCAGCCTTTGTACTAGATTCAAAAGATGCAGATCTGGTTTCGTCAGTGCCTTTATTTATTTTGTACAACTGTTTTGTAAGCTACTATTATCAAATGGTAGCTACAATTACGAAACTTAAGTATTATTTCGTATTTTAAGAATCTCGACAATTATTTTAAGGAACCATATTATGAATTGTGAATAGATATAAGTTGTAATTAGTGTAAAAATGTTCTATATACTTGTTCCCAGTGTAATATATCCAGTCAATTACTATTGTGTGTATAGTAGATATATTATTCTGTATTTATTATCATTAAAAATATAGCATAGCCTTGTAGAAGACCTTAGCTTTAGAATGTTTGAATGAGTCACGGGAGTGCATTTAATTGTTTCAGTTCAAGTAGCTGTTATTTATTTTAAGTTCAATATAAATGTTACTTTTGTATGTAAAACGTTGAGCGTAGGCCGGGTAGGCCCTTTAATTGATAATCTTACACTTCTACACAAGTAGAGAGGTAACAAATACATACACACATAATTGTTGTAACTTCTGTTGGGTTTAATTAAGTTGTATGCGTATAGGAATTGTTAGATCTGTGTTTTTTGTGTCACTCACTGTACTGTACTTTGTAATAATGTGTTAAAACTACAAACTACCTACCTACTTAATTTTAATTATGAACAAGCCTATAGATAGTTAGCATTAGCATGCATGTATTTTTGTGATGTTTTAAGTAAGAGACATGTTGATGTCCCAAGTCAGTAATAGTAACGAATTAGATTTGCTTCATCAACGAAACAAAGTACTCAGTTAAATACTATTCGCTAATTTTAATTTAATTTAGTGTCTATTAAATGTCTTGGTATAGAGTGTGACGTGAATATTATCAGAGGTTCATGCCCGTGTTACTTTAATTTCAGTAGAAAAATGAGACTGCAGACTGGAAGCGAACTTCTTTATTATCCCTGTGTTTTATTTTGTCTTGCTTCATTGCTAAAAGCTTAAAATCATGTACAAGCTCAATCAAAATGACTATTTATAGCAATAGAGCAAGACAAAATTATCATTTAATTGTTATACTAAAATTAATTATGTACCATATGCTGCTTATACGATTTTGGAGAGGCTACCTATTATGGACTGCATAATATACCAATAAATTTGTTCAAAAGGCTTTCATTCTCAATTCAAGTATTCCAACGAGAGCTATACATATTCGAAATTTAAAAGCTCAAAATGCTCCTGTAGTTATATGGTACATAAATAATGATCAATAAGTCTCCTCCTAATCTCCATAATATTTAGTTTTAGTTAGAATATTTAAAATATCTAATTGTATACACAATACATACACTTAAATGTCATTGGCACAATCAAATCAATATAAATCTGTGCAGCTCTACTAACGCAAAGTAAAACCTATGTATACATTATGCATCCAGAAAATATTTCATAAAATAAATGTGAATAAAGTCACAATTACGATATAAGCACTGCTCCCATGATTCACCTTTGCTAACCTACCTATTTAATTTTTTAAATGCTATACACGAATACAAAAATTAGGGTAAAGGTGTTTTTAAATTATTAACTGGAAGAGAAAATTACAGAAGTTACTACAATCAAGTTTAAGCTATTTTTAACCAGCTTCCTGTTTTATTTATTTATATTAGTTCCAAAACGAAAATTGCTGCTATAAAAGTACAGCTAGGTAACAGTAGTAGTGTTTGTGGTAGAAAAAGCATAATAATTAGATTTGAAATAGAGTTAGTTAATTATAATATACTCACAGTGTTTATTTAGAAATAAATAAATGTTTGTATTTCAGAACTCAACAACTGGTAGGTTTAATACAAACTTGACATTACAATCCATTTACTAAGAAATAATACGATTCAATTAAATGTAGTACGCTAGCAGATATTTTAGTTTTTACACTCATATAATATATCTGAATACTTAATTTATAGTTAAGATGATAATCAAGGAAAATGAGAGCGAAAAGCTCACGACTGACCAGACATGACAAATAAGTCAGAAGTTTAAAATAATTACATATCTACCAACATCTTCTCATCCTCATCATCTTCCATTCCACCTGCAAATTGTTTAGACATTGGTGGCTGCTCTTCTCCTTTCCCGCCGCTGGAACCAGCGACATCGTCTGAAGAGCCGCTGGAGCAGTGCGCTCCATCATCAGCTTTCGTTGTTGGATATAAATCTATCAGATCTTCCAAGTCTGGCGGAGGTTTCATATTTATAAATTCTTTTTTCAGCAGAGCTAAATTATTCTGCAACAAAAAATTCATTCAATTAATATCACTTGCTTCTTAAGCAAAAATGAAGTTAACAAATGCAGAAATGAATACTTACTTTAAATACTGTTACAGGATCAGCACCCCCAGTTACATTTTTCCCTGCTTTTTTATCGCTTCTGCAGGTGACTACGAGATCCTCTAGCCATTTCTCACATTGACTAATAATTTCTGCTCTTTTCATCCAAAAATGTTTGTGTATAATCTGAAAATACGCCAGTTTTTATTAATTTTTAAGAATCTAAGATCTTGCAGATATTTCATATGCGACTTTAAGTTAAAAATAGCTTTACCTCTTTAAAACAAGGAGATGGGTGCCTAATTTGGTCCAACATAGCCCACTCTACAGTTGCTATTTCAATTCCTGCGTTGTATTCTCTGGAATTCCTTTCTCCTGCATCAGTTCCTCTAGATTTTTCATATCCTGGCTCATTGAAATATGGCTCAGCATTAAGAATCAATGACTGAATGGCGACAAGAACCTAAACAACAACAAAAATATATTTTACACAAAATTACATGAAATTTTAAGTTGCAAATGTAGTTTAGATTTAGTAGAAACTTACTGGCAAAAGACTAGATGTTTGAGGATTCCATTTTTCTTCAGGTCGGCCATGCCACGTGTTAAGAATGCTCAAACACACTTTGCCATCCGTGTATAAATTAGGATTAAAACGAACTCGTTGTCTTCCTGTTGTTTCTAAGTTAATCATCATTGGGGAATTCGGGTAATCATTCGGGAAAAACACATCAAATTCAAAACACCCGTTAGAATACGGCGTAGCCGCTGGTCCAGTAATCAAAACCTAAACCAAAATGTAAAATTAATTCCTCGCTTCCAGAAGTAATTGAATTCTTGAAAGAGAGAGGCAGACTCTTGACTTACTTTCATAACATCTAGGCGATCGTTGTCGCAACGTACAAAAATCGTGCTTCCATAGGCTATTGGCAAAGATGTAGAAAGTGTAACGCTCTCCTGAGCTAGTCGCTTCAGTCTAGCTGGGAAACTTCGTGCCCAATTTGTTCTTACGTTACCTTCATAGTGATAAGAAACTGAAAAACGAATTCCACTTCCATCCTCTTCTTCCGCAATCATCTCAAAAAAGGCTGCAACACCAAATTTATCAACAATATGGATACAAAATAATGATAAATATGTAATTTCCAATAAAAACGTGGAAGTCTTTGGATAAAGCAATTAAAACAGCGTCTTACCAAATTGTAATTTTTTCATTTCATCTAAATATCTTTCTTCTAATGTCTTTTGAACTGGTACTAATGACTGAGCACTATCATCTCCCATTTCCACATCCAAAGGTCCTTGCTTCATTATTAACATATTGACAGCATTCTGCAAAAACCATTAGACAGAAAATGTTAATGACGTAAGAATTAACTGCGAACCTTTTCTAATCAAGAAAATGCAAATGTTATTTAGAATTTATGTGGGTACAAAATTATTACCTCAACGTGAATTGCAGTTGTCTGTATGTCAGGTATAAGCAAGGCCAGTCCTTCATCCTCAAGATCATCGAATGTTTTCCCAGCTGACTTTGTTTTGCCAGGTTTAGCACCTTTACTATTAGTTCTACAACAATTACAAATGCATCCTCAATATCATAATAACGGAGAGAAATGGAAATTAAAACTGATTCAAAACCAGACGTACGTCAGTCTTTTAGCATAATTGTCCACAACGTCTTTCATTTTGCTTAATAAGTATGAAATGGGTTGCTCGTCAACTCCCTCAGTCGATCGTTTTTCCCAGGGAGCCAAAAGCGGCAAGAGTTGTGCACTTGACACGAGAGATCGCAGGAATTGTAAAACGGATTTATACAAAGGAACGTGGCGAGCCATATCCAAAACTGAAATTAAATATAAAAATATCATTGTAAATTAATTGCACCAATAAAACTTTAAAAAATGCCATTATACGAAATCTAATAATTATATCTAAATATTGAAATCACAATCCTACAGATCAACGGACCATAATTGAATTTCAAACTAGTCATTGTGTCCTAGCATCCCAAATAGATTTTTTTTATTTGAATAAAAGCTTTCTTTAAATATAAATAACACATTTTTTGTTTTTTCGGCAATGATGCATTAGTGCTTGCTGAAATAGCGAGTATGTACCTGAGTCATTACGTAGATATCCGGCAATAGCTGGAAACAGACAAGAATTTCTGAGCAATTCCTGCATCTCAGGAGGCAGTGTGTGATGAGCACTATCAGATTCTTGAGATCTCCCTTGGGCCATAATTTCACTCTCTAAATCTCGTTCATCGTCATGACTGGCTCTAGGATGAATGAAACTTGACAGGACATGCAACAAGCACGTCACATTTTCCTCTTCAGCCTTTTTCTTTTGCATTGCCAACTCCACATCCCAGCTCTGTGCGGTACTGCCCGTTCCGAATCCCGTCCCTTTTGCCCAATACACATGAGACTTATCGTCTGACTTCCCTCCCTTCTCATGATAGCCTCCTTGGGCTTTTGTAGCAGCGATCACCAACTACAAAAACAACATTATAAGAAACTCAATTTCTTTGTAAAATAAACATGTTAGTGCATTATGGGAAGGGATTTGCTTACCTCGTGTTGCAATCCAGGGATCAAAGACGGATCGCATGTCTGGTGAGTGAAAACAGCCAGACATGCCAAAATGAAATGAGTTGCTTTCACATCCACCATCGCTCGTCGCAAACTTCGACCCTCCTCAGAATTTAATGGAAGGACATCCAACAAGCAACGAAGAACTTGAAATGGCAAAGTGGGCAGGGTTTTAGCAACAGCAGAATTAAATATATCATCTGAAAAAACAAAATATCAACATTTACACATCATCGACCCAAGCAATCAAATGCAAAACTCGTTTATGCGCCCATTATTTATACACCAAACATGTTCTCGGAGAAAACATTAAAAAACTAATAATTATGAAATCTATAGCAATTTACTTCCGTCAGCATCATCCGTAACTCCCATGACTAATCGTAGCATACACTGAGCACCAACGCGTTCGCTGAGCAGAACTTCAGAAAACCTTGGCAAGCTGAGAAAGAGTCCAAAAGCCGCCATGGAATGCGGAGGGATGCCCTGAGTGGGATTGAATTGTCTTAAAGAAGCAGCAGATCGTTTTGGGACAGGAGTGGAAGTGGCGACCATACTCTCCATCATATCCTAAAATGTGAGTAAACGATTAAATAGAGAACATTAATAGGTTGCACATCATCAAACTGTAATATCGATAGCTTACGTCATAAAAATCGTCGGCGCTCTCAATTTTTACCCAGTCGTGATCAGCCACAGCTACTGGACTGTCCTTCTCAAAGTTCATCACAACGCCGACCGTTCCAGTGAACTTTGTACCGACAACAATTTGCCGTAATGTTTCTGGGTAGACGACAGGAAGATGTTTCGCTAGCAAACCAAGACCTCCCGTTCTACTGAATACTTCAATGGTCGATGGTAGTGGAGCTATATCAAACACTTCTGGAACTGAGTCTTTGCGGTTTCCATCTCTAGCCGAACTCACTCCAGCACTTTCCATCTCAGACGAATTTGCAAAATTGGATGTGGACGCAGAAGGAGAAACATTGGAGGAGGATCCACCTTCAAGATAAATCCCACATTTAATTTCCCCTACATAGTGGCCCTTACCCAAAACGCATTATTGACGGAGAGAAATTAGAACTAATTGACTTACTTGCAACTTCCGTTCTCATTGTAAATACGAGAATGTCTAAAAAGGCATCCGGCTTTTGATGACGTACAGCGGACATTATTGTTGCAAGAGGAACGTTTGGAGGAACTTTCACATCAGGAAATTCTTCGGGTTCCAACACCTAATACCATTAACATTCAAAAATCAATATACCTGCTTGATATATGCTAAGCAAACTAATAAGTGTCGGATATGCAAGGAGTTGCATATTCCGCTCTATTCAGCTATCCCCCCTTAAAAACAATGTGAATAATCAACTTATCAACACCCTTTCCTAATTTCATTCAAATCACCCGTATCCCCGAAATCTCCTGATAGACATAATTTCTTACCAAAGTTGGTCCTTTGGATTTATCTGCATCACAGTTTCCACTTTTTATATCCACGAGCCCATCTGGCTTTAGTTTCTTCGATGCAGTCTTAATGGGGCGTTTGACATCAGCAACAGCACGCTTGTCTTTTGCAGCATTTCCCGTCATCATCGATAATTGTAATTGGTCGATCATTTCTAATCCTGCCTCAATCATTCCTTGGTCCTTTTTCATTACAGCTAAGTATCTGCTTGGGTCCGCTGCTGTTGTTGCCATTTTTTCCAGAGACACTCCAAAAGGTTCTAAAAATAAACAAATTTCTTAGCCAAATATTTCTAATCTACGTATTTTTATTTAAAACAATTTTATTTATTATACCAAAACTATGAATTATGAACTACTATGAATTAAAGACGTTTTTAAAGTTACCAATTAATTTCATAAGTTCATAACAATAAGCATGAGTGCTCATATAGAAAATACGATCTCCTCCATTAACTCCCATCGAAGGATGTTTATCTTTCAGGGGAAGAGTTGACATAGGAGTTTTTAATGGGTACTTGGAAGAGCTTTTGACATGCACTATAACTTTTTCGTTGTCCAACAGTAGCTGAATTAAAAGTCTGCGACAAAATGACGACATAGAATGGAGGAATACGGCTTCTGCAAAAGAAAGACAGTAATTAGAATTTAGATAAAGAAACATTGGTAACTACTTGAGGAAAAACTTGATATGACATTCTGTGACTTACTGTGCGGTGTAGCTTTTTGTTGCAAAATAATTTCTCGAAGACAGGAAGCAATTATCTTTTGATTTTCAGGATGGGACCAACAGCAACGTGCCAGAAAACCGATAACGACGGATTCTAAATCGTAAACGTTGGAGCCGAAAAAGGCAGATTTAAGACTTCCAGTAAGAGTAGACAGAAGATTCAAAATTGGGAGCCAAAATCCAGAACCGTGAGATCCAAACCAATTTTTGAACTCATTAACTCGACATAATTCAGTATAAAAAGAAAGAATCGCTACGAGTAGCTGCGTAGACAGTAAATCTAAAAGTAAACAATAAAGCTTATTTAGTATTAACATTTTTAAGTTATTTAAACATAGAAAATCAGTTAAATAATAAAATATAAATATTTACGTGAGAGAGGTTCTGGGACACTCCATTTGTTTGTGTAATGGTTCCAAAAATCTGCAAAGCAATAGGAAATTACCAGATTTTACATGTTAAAAAAAATAAACGAAACCACTAAAAAGGTAAACGTACCCATTATAGCATCATTTAAGTTAACTAGGAAATGTGAAGCCTGGAGCATATTGGAGGATGTCTGAGACTGAGCGGCTCTTCCCAACGTCATAAGTACTCCGATATTTAAAACTTCTTTGAGACTGGCTAAATCTTTAACTTGGATTCTGTCCCATGTGCTTCCTTCTTCATACCAACTGTAAAATAGTTCTTCTATTGGTTTATCTGATTCTTAAAGAACAAATGAAGTCGCTTCAATTAAACACCAAATTTAAATGTTTATATAATCAATTGTGATAGATGTTGGTTACTTTTACTTACCGACCCAATCCATGAGCTTAACAATCCCTATACAGTGCATAAGATAGCCGAACAACCAAGGCTTACTAAAACAAACTGCACACATTACATGATCTAGAGTAGCTTTAAGTTCTGTCTTCGGATCTAGTAACAACGACCAATCGTACAATTTCCTACAATAAACCAATTCATTATTATTTTTCCCATCCTAGACATCTTTAATTTCTACATATTTGTTTATCATAAATTTTTACTTGAGTAGATTTGGTGTTGCAATTTGTGATAAATCAGTTTTTCCTATGGCAGCTATGGACCACAATGCAGCTGCTACAGATTGAACGTATTCAGGTACTATTCCATTAATGCTAGGTCCATTTATACTCTATTAAAACCGCAAAATCATCAATTAGGCTTCAATTAATATTGTACACGACTCAAATATTAGGTACTTAATAACTAGCTAGTTAAGTAATATATAGAAAGAAATGGCAGAAAAATTACCGAAATATTTCTATCTGCACAGGACTCGAGCCATTTCACAACCGTTACCAGATTTCCGTAGCCCCAATCAGGAATATTGCAACAAAGTTTAAATACAAGCTCCACCACTGTATTCAGTTGAGACAAACCTCCAGTGTATTGTGGATTTGAATTAGCAACCATTCCTACACAAACAAAGTTTAATTACACAAAAATATTCCAAAAGTTTTATAAAAATACATGAAACAAGATAGAAATGCAGTTCAGTGATATTCGTACCATGAGAAAATCCCATTTGAACTGGTCCAAGCAATGCCATCATTAACTGCTCACCGACGTCTTTTCGGTGACTTCCAAATTGGAATAAAACTGAAGCCACATGTGGGAGATACACTTCCTGGGCTTTCCCACTCACCACAGGGGCTACCAACATTGAATAGCAAGATTCAAGCATGTCAGGAATGTTCACTGCTGTCTCGATCACGTAATGATGCAATTGCTCATTTCCTTCTGACACAGACATTGCTCGGTCCAAGATATACATCCAATGAGCGCTACAGAAACAATTTTTATGAAAAATAAAATACATTTTCTGGAAGTAAACCTATAATTTGGTTTGAGTGTGTGCTATTTGTACAGTTCTAAAAATAATGTTGTAATTATTTACCTGGATTCTAAACTTTTAACATTGTCAGCAGGTGACAGCCCTTGTAAGGCGGCTTCACTGAACGTTGTGCTTCCCAGGAGGCGAATCTGAGAAAGTCCTAAGTTATTTGAATCCTTCGGTTTGAAAAGACGCAACATAACAGTTTGAGCTACTTCAGGTTGTGTGAGTTGAATATTAATACAGGACATTCCCCCACAATAAACAGGAGGTCCCATTGGGAGTGTTAAATTAGTCCGGTCTCGAGATACTTCTATCATGATGGCTGACGGGCAAGCAGCTGTAACATGGGGAAAGGGGACAAAAATAAGTGCTCCTTAGGTAAGCATAAAATTTATTGCCTGGAAATCTACTTACTAGATAAGGATGTCATGTGCGGAACTATTTGGACTTCTTTCAGGAGAACTGCACAAGGTAACGTTACAACTAATTCTAAGAAAGATTCTTCTGGAAAAAAGTGGTAAGACCAAACGGGAGTTCTCGCTCGTCGATGTGGTGGAGTAGCTTGAAGCAGAACTTCAGACGGATGAGCAGAAAAGTTTGTTGACGTGATGGACCCTACATGAAAATTAAAAATCAATTAATTGTTTTGGCCAAAACGAAACTGTGTCTTTAACTTTACAATTTCTCACCCAGTGGTGCGACGTTTATCAAACCATCTGCAGTCTCAATAGTTTCATTCCCAAACTTCTTTTGGCCGAACATAGCATTCGTCTCGTTCCTTCCAATGTATTGAGTTAAAATGGATACAAATGTTGGACAACTGCTAAAAAACTTCTGAGTACTGTTTACCAGTTTCTCACATATTGACTGAAAAGAGAATTTTAAAAATTAATCTATGATATTTGAAAATTTCACACTAAAAATTTGAAAGATTAGAGTAATAAAATAAATCACCTCTACACATTTAAGTTCGGTAAATTCTTTCAAGTGCTCTTCTTTACTGATCACTTTAAGAACCATAAGCACAAATGTTTCAGAGACTATCAATGGGCAGTAGAAATCGTCATATGGAGATTCTAGACAATAATTAAGCCGTGAAACATATTTGTAATGAGTTGATTAATTATGCAATATGTAACAACATGATTTTGTAAACTTACTAGACAAAAATCGGAAGAGTGGTTTAATGGTCCATTGTGGATGGGAAGCGCTATTGCAAAGTTTGCTAAATAGGTGTATCACAGAATCAACTACAGTCGTAGGGGAAGATGTCTCCATGATATTAAAGGCACTTAATAAGTCACCACTCACAAGTACATTGATACCATTTGGATTTGCCAACACTGATAAAATTCTCATCATCGTCGACTCCATTTGAAGAACTGGAAAAAATTAATGTCCAGCACAGTTAATAAAAATATCTAAAGATACAGACAAAAAAATTTGATTTATTTACTAACCAATGTCAGCAATAGTTTTAGGTGGTACGTCGCATTTAGCTACATAATCCGTTACGTTACGCTCGTATTCCTTTAAGTGAGATGTAATGGGCATCTGTGCCAGAAATTCATGTACTTCGCTATCCGACTGAAAATGGTGGAAACATTTTATCAAAGCACAGAGGCAAACAGAGAGCATTGAATTAAAAATTTTATATTTTTGTTTCTTACAGTGGCAGCCGTTTTGTAGGGCAGACTAACAAAGGAGGCCATAAAAGAAACCAGGCGGAAGATAATATGGTCAAAATTTTGTGTCTTCCCCAATTTCTGGTCGTTACTCATGCCATTTGTAGCCGAGGAAGTTGTAGGCAGCGCTTTCATATCCCCCACAGATCGTATCGTTATTTTATTAGGGAAAAATACGAACAAATGTAATATTTGGGCTGCAAAACGTTATAAAATTATTAAAAACTTCAAAAATATATTTGAAAATATAATGAAATAAGAAAAGGGAGGTTTGCTATTTTACCAAATTGCTCGATAATGTGAATGACAGTAGATGGATTTTCATAAGATAGGTCTGGACATGTAACTCTATCCAAGAATTTGTTGAAAGCATCTAGAGGGAAGTCAGAGTTGAGGAAAGGGCCGGAGAGAAACAAACTCAGAACTCTTAAGAGTATTTCTTTAAGGCATGGTGTCCATGGAGTATCATTACTCAACTGACGAAGACGTAGCAAAAAGTTATAAAAATGCTGGCAAACTGTAGGTCCCGCCTTAAAACCAACAAAACAACATTTAAAACATTAAACGTTTCCTTTACAACTTTAAAAAAAATTTATTTCCAAACTTACCGAAACTATGTTATTTTTCTGAAGATTCATCCCTGAGCCAGAAATAAATTTAAGTATCATTTCTGGGAAGTGTTTTTCACTCATAATATACAACCATTGACCTGTGTTGCTATTAAGTGTGCGCTGATTTGCCGCTAGAGACAAACATTGAAATGCTAATCCCCACTCTTGAACTCCAATTCCAGTGTTCCTATTTAAAAAAAATATTAATGAATAAAAATGCCAACACGTAAAACTTTCTAACTACGAACTTTTGAATTTTTGAAGTACTTGGTTAAAGCCATCATAAGGGAAGTTATTGAATCACAGGAGAGTGGTACCGCCGGTTTTATTGTTTGAATATCATCAGTTCCAGGAATATCCATGTTAATACTAATCCATAACTGTAACACTTTCTCAATGCTAACAGAGCAATTCTGAAACAAATATTTTACAAATAAGAATCCCTTCAATAACCATTGCTAGCAAATCATAATTTCTAAATAAAAGCAATTCCCCTACCTCCGAGGACATCATCAGGAATATTTTATCGAAACAAGACGCCAGCAGTTGACAAGAATTTACAGACGACTGTGAAATTGTTTCTTCTGACGGTGAAACTTTGACACATGATAGATTTTTCATTATTTCTCCCGGAATCTATTAAAACCATGCGCATTATGAAAAGCTTTCTGATAAGTTTAAAAAAAGTTTCTGAAAAGGTAAAAAAAATAATCCCATTTTAAAATAATATAGAAACTTACGTCAATCGGAGCTTTTAGGGACTGGGTGAGTACTTCAGAATCTACCACAGCCATCATTCTTAATCGTAATTCCGTTGTGCTTTCCACACCACTTTCTAATCTGGCATCTAAAGCCGTGGAAATGCTGGTAACGCAAGGTGTCAACTTTTTCAAACTTCCACTTTTCTTTAAATTGCTGCAACTATGTCGATTTTCTGTTGGGTTGAAACTGAAGTCTCCGATCACCTCCTCATAATCACTGTCTTCTGAGTCCAAATTTTCTATTCGAGCTGCTCCAGACATGGCACCGAGCATATCGTTTACTACATGACACAAGACCACAAATTCTACAAAAAAAGAACTATTGAGGAATATATAAAAGAATAATAGAAACGAAAATGTACCTGCATCTACTTCGTCCATACTAATTTCGTCGCTTACAGGTATTTGCATATTATTTGAAGCTTCTTCTACTCCTGACATTATATCTTCACTTAGAGAATTAGATTCGTGTAATCTACTTTCATTCTTAGCAGGGAAAAGTCGTTCCCCTGTAAATACAAAAATTATTAACCAAACAATTAATAGAGACAAAAACTATGATTGAAAATTAAAACTGCGATTTCATACAAAATTATTAATAATTACAGAAAACCAATTTGCAGATTTAAATTTTCTCATTTTGTGTACAAGGTAATTTTTTATGGTATAGATTACCTTCTAAAATATCCTGAATTAGGCACATTATGGCATGTGAAATCCATGATGAAGACCAATTTCTCTGTCGAACATAGTCACTGCCAACGGCAGACAGGACAAGGCTGATGAGTTGCTCTGCGTTGAATATTGAGCCAATAGTGATAGCAGGTCGACAAGCTGTTGAGATGCGAGCCAAGGCCTTACATACTATGAGGTAGACATCTGAGTGGCACGTCGAATCCATTCTTAATAACAAGAGTCCTAATCTTTTAGCCACTGCTAGACAGAGGTTCGGATTCAGATTCAAATTGATTTCCACATCTGTATTAGGTGTACAGTCTTCTTTTCCCTCTTTCCCACACATTATCCCGCGCTTGTACAACATTTCAGACCTTTTTATTTGCAACAAATCCTTGAAGTGCTGAAATGTCAAGTCATCCTTTATCTTAAATCCAAATTTCAATCTATTTAATCCCTGAAGACATATATAATATTTACTACACTCAATAGTGACAATTACCTTTGAAGATTGCAGTTTGAGACTCTTCCCGATGTTCGCCTGTTTCTGCTTTATTGCTTCTATTTTATTTCCTAGGGCTGACAATTGTGTCCCTAACCCTCCTACCGTTTGCTACAAGGACAGAGAAAACATGCTCAAATAAAAAAGAAACACCAAATAAAGTAAAAATAACAATAATCTATTGTGAATAAATTACCAATTGATTAGTATATCCTAAACCAGCTGCTACGCTATCCAACTCTTCTAGCTTTTGCTTCGTTGCTAAAATTTTCTTCTGTATACGCCTTTTGAAGCCGCCAGAGCCAACGACTTTCGTTGGTCCACTAATTTTCCTATAAAGAGCACTTTCTCCTTGGATGAAGTCCCAGCGTGACGATATGCAAACGGCTGTACAATCAAAAAATACCATATTAAACTCAAAAACCGTCATCAAATTATTTATTTATACACATTATTCTGCTAGCGGCCCATACCATCCTTAGTTTCCTTATCTTTTGATTTCCGACTGCCATTGATACTTCCAGAATTGACATTTAAATTGCTATCGGAATTATTTGAAACGAGAGTGCAGTTGACACCATCCAGACACAAGCACAAATACATAACTACCCATCCCAGAAGAGTCATATCCACTTTAGATCTTAAAAATCCACTGTTGTCTTCGATGGGTGTAAGCAGCTCTGAAAGTAGATCCATTGCGCTCTCTAATACTGAGGAATTCTGCCCACTTAACAACGCCTTTTG
>JAAAYG020015691.1:0-20991 GCA_009936455.2 Tomocerus minor
GCGGGAATCATTAAAGTAATTCTAGCCATGGAGAACGAAGTTATTCCCGCCCATAGGAACCTTGATGTTGTCAATCCGAACATCGATTTGGATTCTCTGCCTGCGGTCATTCCAAAAGATCCCATTCCATGGCCACGAAGCAATGTTAGGAAACGGTTGGCGGGTGTTAGTTCTTTTGGTATTAGTGGGACCAACGTGCATGTCATCTTGGAAGAGCCACCCCTCGTGTCACAAATGGCAACTTTTGTAAACCATAACAAAGAAAGACCATGTCACATGTTAACTTTGTCTGCGAAATCTGAAAATGCTTTAAAAGATTTAGCTGCGAGTTATGCAGTGTTTATTAACAAAAATCCTGCTGCGAAATTAGAAAATGTTTGCTATACAGCAAATACAGGAAGGTCCCATCTCAAATATCGATATACTTCTATTATTAGAAATTTAGAGGAATTGAGAAAGAAATTGGATAATCCAGTATTCTGTACTGAGCCTACTTTGGTTGCAAAACCAAAAATAGCCTTTCTATTTACTGGACAGGGATCCCAATATCAAGGAATGGCCAAAACGTTGTATGAAACAAGTCCCGTATTTGCAAATGCATTCGATTCTTGCAATAAAATAATCTGCAATAATTTTGGAATTTCCCTGGTAGACATAATTTGGACGACTAATACGAAATATAATATTGATCAAACTGTATTTAGCCAAGTTTCAATCTTCTGCATCGAATACAGTTTGTTAAAATTGTGGGAAAGTTTCGGAATTACTCCGGATTACGTGTTAGGTCACAGTGTTGGTGAATTTGCTGCTTCCGTTGCTTCTGGTGTAATGACACTTGAAGAGGCACTAATTCTTGTGTCAGAAAGAGGCCGTTTGATTAGCAATTTGCCTCCCGGAGGAATGCTGGCGATTAGGGCTGCAAAGGAAATCGCGGAAGATTTAATTGATTTGTTTGTCAAAACCAATTCAAAGGAATGGTTGGATATTGCTGTCATTAATTCAGTGGATGAAATAGTTGTGGCTGGAGAACTGTCTTCTTTGAAGAAATTTTCCGAGTTATGCACTGCCAAAAATATCAAATCCCAACTGCTCGCGGCGAGCCACGCTTTTCACTCCCGAGCAATGGACAGTATGCTTGATGAATTTGGAGAAGTAGCCTCAAAAATTGATTACAAACCTCCCACAAACCGATACATATCAGGCTGTGTAGGTAGGTTCTTGGGTGCAAAGGACATAACGGCAAAGTATTGGCAAAATCATGCTCGTCACGAGGTTAATTTTACAAAAGGAATAAAATTGGCACGAGATGAAGGGTGCAACATCTTCATCGAGATAGGGGCTCATCCGATATTGTTGGCTTTGGGAATGGGCAATTTGTCTTTGGAGGAACAGCTAAATTGTCTTTTCCTTCCGTCCATCAGGAGGAATGAAGATAATTGGCTGACGATATTCGAAAGTATATCCAAGTTGTACCTAAGTGATGTTGAAATCGACTGGGATAAGATGGACTCTTGTTATCCTAGACAAAAGATCGACTTGCCTCATTATCCATTTCAAAGACAGAAGTTCTGGGTCGAGTCAAAGTCCGAACAACTTTCAAAACCACTTCATCCATTGCTAGGTAGGAAAATATCTTTAGCGGTTGTTAAAGATCAGGTATTTTATAACAATTTTGATTTGAATGAATTTTCCTATTTGAAAGACCATCAAGTGGCGAATATAGTTGTAATGCCTGGAGCAGGATTCTTAGAACTTATTTTAGCTGCAGGAAAAGAGATTTATAACATTACAAAAACGAACAAAAATAATTTAGTGGTCGAAGATTTTGTGGTTGAAGCGCCAATGGAATTAGAGGATGATAAAGAATATAAAATTCAAATTGTTGCATCAGAATTGGAAGAAAAAGATAAATATATAATTAAAGTATTTCTACATAAAAATCTAAACGGCTATAATGATGAAAAAGGATGGAAACTGTTTGCTAGTGCTAATGTTTCTATTTGTAATAATAATTCCAATATTAACCCAATTAGCACAGAAAAGATTTCTACTATCCAATCTATATCTTCAACAGAAACTTCTCCAGAAGAGTTTTACAAAGAAACAGCACAAATGGGAATTACTTTTGGTGAAACATTCCAAAGCATTTCAGATATATGGGTGGGGGAAAATGAACTAATTACAAAAGTTCATACTCCAACCAAGGCTGGAAATATGAATGAGTATGTTTATCACCCAATTGTACTCGATGCTATGATCCAGTCTTATGGACTGTCAACTGGCAAAAGCACTTCCGGTTTACATCTTCCTGTTGGAATTTCGAAGTTTGTTATGATTACTAAAACAATTACAGAATATTTCCTTATACACGTAGTTACTGAAGATGAAATTACGAATATTACTTTATATGATGATAAAAGAAATCTATTAGCTATGATGACAGGTGTTAAATTAGTGAAGACTTCTATCGGTTCTTTTATGAATGTCATCACCGGTATAAAAAATAAACTTCCAGGAATGTACCACGAAGTCTGGCGATCCAGAGACGCTCCATTTCATTCTAGAGTAGATTTGTCGAATCAATTAGCAATTGCAGATATTCTTCAAGAGTTAGATATTGCTATGGTGGAACCGTTAAAACTGAATCAGGGTATCATCGAAGGAGTTGAACTTGCAAAATCCTTATGTGCATATTATTATCTTTTAGCATTTTTCAAACTCGGTTGGAATCCTAAGACTGGTGACAGATTCACTACACAGCAATTTATGACTGACCTTCTAATCTTTTGTCCCGGTCCCGTTCATCTTCCTTATGTAAACTCAATGCTAAGTGCTTTAGCAGAGGACGGGACTTTAAAGAAGACTCTCGTACATGGGGAAGTAGAGTGGTTGGTTTATAAACCACTGATGACGTTCAATGAAGTGATGGAGCTCAAAGATAAATGCTCCAAGGCAATCGATTCGTTGACTGTAAAGCTAGTTGAACAAAATGTTATTGAAAATGTCGGGGAAAATCTTGCGGAGTTTCTTATTGGAAAAATTACTGGAGTGAATTTACTTTTCGGAGCTGAAAGTAAAAATTTAAATCCTTTAATTGTTTATACTGAAGGATTAACAGTTAAGTTAGCCAACTTAACGGCAAAGTTTTATTTGCAAACATTATTTGCCAAATCAACAGACCAGGGATCGATTTTGAGGGTTTTAGAAATTGGTGCTGGCAGTGGTGCTACAGCCAAAGAAATCATAAGTGGTCTTCAGAAAAAGGGAATACAATTTCGATACACTTTCACCGACATTTCAGGGCACTTTTTAGTAGAAGCCGAGAAAATATTTAAAAACGTATCCGGTATAGATTACAAAGTGCTCAATATAGAAAAAGATCCTAAGCTACAGGGATTCATACCCAACACTTATGACGTTGTTGTTGCAGCAAATGTAATTCACGCCACAGAATATTTAGAGTCATCCATTATAAATATTCGGCAGCTTTTAGCCCCATCAGGCCATTTTGTGCTTTTAGAAATGTTAGCGCCCATTAGAGCTACTGATTTGATTTTTGGAACGCTAGAAGGCTATTGGTGCTTTAAAGACTACGATATTAGACCAGATCATCCTTGCGTTAGTGGAAAGACATGGTGTGATCTTATCACGAAGAATGGTTTTTCTTCTGCGAGGAACATTTCGGATGATAAAGTAAGTGTTAGTGTCATAGTAGCACAGGCGACACCTGAAGATCATATCTATAAACTTCAGTGCCCTCTTACGTCTTTGAAAAACAAATCTTCAGCATGGATAGTATTTTGTGGCCATGATACTTCTGTCGAACATCATTTAAAAACGTCAATAGAAAATTGTGGAGAGGGTGTTTTGTTGGTGGGCAATGATAAACAAATTGAAAACAGATCAATTTATAGCCAGTGGGTAGATTACAGCAGCGAGAGCGAAATTAGAAATTTGATGTCTTCTTTAAATAATAGTTATGACATTAAAGGATACATTATACTAATAGGCTTAACAAAAACCGACGACCAAGAATATTTGGGAAAAACAGTTTTAAATATTTTAAAGTTCATCAGTACATCCTCCAATACTGGCAGATTAATTATTGCCACCCGCGGAGTTTATTTCATTGGAGACCAAGGGCAGGGGACTCCATCTCAAGCTACTCTTTGGGGAATGTATAAAACTTTCAGTACTGAACTTCAGTATAACAACGGTTGTCTTATTGACTTGGATCCTGATAATTCAGATCCGTGTATTGATAGCAACCAAATATTTCTTTCAATGTGGACCACTGAACCAGATTATATGGCAGCATATAGAAACAACAAACGTTTCGTCATGAAGTGCGCACCTTTTCCAATTCCACCAGCTCCATTAGTTTTACCTAACTCCAACTATGAGATTGTTATTCCCAAAACTAAAAGCATTGGTGATGTTATATTCAGAGCTATGAAAAAGGGAAATTTAGAAGCCAGTGAGGTCGAAGTTATAGTTCGGGCTACAGCTTTGAATTTTAGGGATATTTTCGTGATTTTGAAGCCGGATACGTTTACGACTTTATTCGAAGCCGTGGGAACCGATTTTTCGGGAATTGTGTCACGTGTAGGAAGTAAAGTTGCAAAATACAAAATTGGAGATGAAGTTTTTGGAGTTTCTAATGCAAGCTCCGCTGCCAGTCATGTGGTTGTTAATTGCGATCTGATTCTTCACAAACCAAAACATTTAACATTTGCAGACGCTTCAACACTTCCCTCCGTTTACCTCACTGCTTATTACTGTTTAGTCGAAGTGGCAAATTTAAAAATGAATGAGACCATTTTAATTCATGTCGCTTCAGGAGGGGTTGGATTAGTCGCTATTCAAATTGCGCAGCAAATAGGCACGAACATTATTGCTACTGCTGGAAGTAAGAGGAAAAGAAATTATCTTCGATCTATTGGCATCGAACATGTTTTCCATTCACGTGACTTAACCTATGGAGATGAAATTCAAAAGGTAACTAGCGGAAGAGGTGTTGATCTTGTTTTGAACTCGTTGACAGGGGCAGGATTTAAGGAAACGTCTTTGAAAGCATGCGCAGTAAATGCTAGGTTTGTTGAGATGGGAAAAGTTAATATCTGGAAGACAGAAGAAGTAAAAAGTCTTCGTCCAGATGTCCAATACACAATTGTAAATTTAGAAACAATAAGCAAAAACGAAATGCAAAAACTAATGTTCGAAATGAACAAAAAAGTTCACGGAAATATGATACAACCTTTGCCGTATACAAGATTTGTCATATCACAAATAAAAGATGCTCTAAATTATTTTTTGAAAGCCCAACACATTGGCAAGGTTGTTGTATCAATCCCAGAAATCAAAGAAAGTTTAGGAAAGCATTATTCCAATGACTTGCTTTTCAGCAAAAAGAGTACTTACTTGATTACAGGGGGATTGGGGGGAATTGGTTTGGAAGTTGGGAAGTGGATGGTCAAATGTGGGGCTGAACATGTGGTGCTAGTAGGCCGAACAGCTCCAAATGAAAAGACACGGCAAGTGTTGAAGTCGCTAAGCACAAACGGAGTACAGGTCCTTGCTAGGCAAGTTGACATTGGTGACCTAAATCAATGTAAGGAATTATTTGAAATTATTAAAAAAGAAATGCCGCCATTAAGAGGAGTGATCCATTCAGCGGGTCAATTGTCCGATGGAATAATTGCAAATCAAACCTGGGACAAATTTGAAGCCGTTTTCAATGCCAAAGTCCGTGGAGGCTGGAATTTACACCATTTGACCAAGTCTATGCAATTGGAACATTTCGTCCTATTTTCTTCAGCAGCTGCTATCATGGGCCCTCCTGGTCAAAGTAATCATGCAGCAGCAAATATGTTTCTAGACTCTTTGGCACATTACAGACACTCGTTAGGATTACCAGCGCAGACAATAAACTGGGGAGCTTGGTCGGAAATTGGAGCAGCAGCGAATACAAGTGAAATAATAATTTAAAAATAATAAATTAAAATTCATAAATTTAACCCATTATTAAGTATATGATTATTGAACTAATTATGGCTAATTTATGGCTAATTTTTAGCTTACGGAAAGGACGGAATGTTTGGTGTCATTCCATTTAGCCCAGGTAACAAATCTTAAACCTTTTAAATATTTATAAAATGCATCGTGTAACGCTAGTTAGTAAGTGAAAATTATGAGTTATTCCATTTTCTCGATTGTACTAGGAATAAAATTCATAAATTTCATTGTATTATATTGCTAAAAAAAGCCGATCATTAATAGCAAATATATTAATTTAATATATGCTTGACATTAATTATTCTTCTTTTCGATTAAAAAATCCTATCAAACCCAGTAGAATTGTATGGTTTAGGTTAGGAGGAAAATACGTATTTATTAATTGTTGTTGCAAACTTAAATTAGTTTTAAAAATTTTAACAGTTTGAATAATGAAATTTCAGGTCAAGGGATTGCAGCACTAAAGTTCCTAATGACTCAACCAAGCACTCAAGTTTTTGTATTGCAATTTGACTCAAATGCTTACGATGATGCCTTTCCAAATGTGGCAGTATATTTGTCTGAACTTTCTGCTGGACAACAAAGTAACAGTTCACAAGCCACTGCCCAAACGGAACAATTTTGGAGTGATATTAAAGACTTAGATGTTGAGGAAAGATCAATTCACGTGAAGAAATGCATAGAAACAATTATTAGACAAACTTTGAAACTTCCTGAGATTGAAGCCATCGATGAATATCAAACATTTTCGGAAATGGGATTGGATTCTTTAATGGCAGTCGAAATGAGAAGTAAACTGCAGTATATTTTTGGAAAGAATTTAACCATAAATCCAACCTCTCTGTTAGACTACCCCAGTCTGGCCACTCTTAGTAAATACCTGGCGGAATTAACAATGTCCGTTAAAGATTCTTCTGATAAATCAGATGATACTGTCATTCTTGATCTACAACGTCAATTAGTGAAAGAAGATTCCATTTTACCAGATCATATTCAAAAAATTGACGAACCAGTACAGCCATCTATGATAAAAACCATTTTAGTGACAGGTTCTACTGGACATTTTGGTCCTTATTTAATTGCAGAATTAGCCAGTAGGAATGCCCTCAATATTATTTGCTTAGTACGTGGGAAATCTTTAAAAGCGGCTGAAAAAAGATTTTCTGAAAATCTGAAAAAATTTAGATTGGAAAGTATTTTAGCTTCAAAAAATATCGCCTTTGTTTTGGGGGATATTAGCATAAAGAATTTTGGAATGGATCTCAAGGAGTACACTGAGTTGTCAAAGAAAGTGGATTTAGTATTCCATGCTGCAGTGAAAGCTAACCATATAGAGACCTATAAAAAATCAAAAACTACTAACGACATCAGATCTGTAAACGTGATAGGGACAATGAATATTTTGGAATTTGCTACAACGTCGCGTACGAAACGTGTCGCCTTTACTTCTAGTTTCAGTGCCGCTACAGAATTAGACAAGGACGGCTTTCTTTCCGAGGATTTGCCCTCAGAGACTAATAATGCGGAAAATATAGGAGAAGGGTATGCATTTACAAAGTTTGTAGGGGAAAAGTTGTTGAGCCAAGCCATCAAGCGTGGAATTCCTTGTCAAATTTTCAGATTCGCAACTCTGGGTGGAAACAGTAAAACGGGACATTTCACACTCGATTCAAATTTTATCATGAACTTTTTCCTAACAGCGCTGCAAATACAAGTCTTCCCTTCTATGCCTGGAGGATGGCACTCATTGCCTGTTGACTGTGCTGCTAAAATAACGACGTTAACTATTTTTAATGACAATGCTAGTTTAGGGTTGTATAATATTATGGGCTCCTTTCCACTAACATCTGATGATCTCGTGAAGGTCACCTCCGAATCGGGTCTGAAACTACAGATAATTGACGACAAAGAGTTCAAAGAAAGGATGATGTCTGACGATAACCCCTTAATCACCATCTTCAGAGAAGGTTTAGGCGACAGAGATCCAAGTGTAATGTTAGCCGGTGTTAATCCTGTTTTTAAACACGCAATAATAGAAAAGGGAAACATTTCCCGGCTAAGCAGAAAGTTATTCGACATCATTCCTAATGTAGATACCACGATTCCTAATGTTTCTGAAACACTAAAACGAATGTTCAAATTCGCTAAAGATGAAGGTATTTTTAGTAAGGTTAACATTGAGTATGTTGATTAGGAATTTGATTTTGATCTTGCGTAGGTATCGTAAGGCTGTTAAGTAATTTTAAAAATAAATATATTTGAGTGTCGAGGTAGTCGTAATGAAATATTTATTAAAAGCAACGCCAAGCTTTCGGCTTTAGCTCAGAGGTAGTTCCTTTAGCACAGATTCTTTGGCTATTACAATTAGTTTAGCTTTACTTAGATTTTGAAGTATTTTATTGCAAGAAAAAACGCATTTAAAGATCTGTTTTCAGGAAGTCCTATATCAAATAAGTCCTGTCATTAGCTTCATTTAAATTATTTAAATTTTTAGAGCATAAGACTTATTGGTACATTATATTCTTCAATATTCTGATTAAATATGTCACATAATCAAGGAGCGGTTATGTTTTTTCCTAAAATCTCGAAATATGTTACTTAAATACGCTAAAAATTGATGAAATATGTAATTAAATATGCTAAAAATCAATGAAATATGTACTTAAATATGGTAAAAATGATGAAATATGCACTTATAGGTAATATACATGTAAAACACTCAGTTTTTGAGAAATTAAAGTTAGCAATAACGCTCTATAGCATTGTGGGGGAACATTTCACAAGTCCATGGAGATCAATAATGTCTTTCTACATCAACAACTCTAGGAGAAATATAATTTCTCCCAAAAAAAGTACGACATTTTTCCATCTCATACTTCATGGAGGATGTTATGGGACTCATTGAAAATAGCTGCCCGCCCGTGGCAACAAAATAAACCATAAAATATGCCAATAATATTATTGTTAATGTCATGAGGCCTTCATTTTATGACCCATAGCTGTCTTTTTTGAATCTTTATTAAATACCCATGGAGATTTCCTAATGGAATCAACTTTATGGGGGAAATATGTGAAAATATGTATTTATCCAGAAAACATGTTCTTAAATATGTTTTATGTGGTTATACTCAAAATATGTGAAATGTGTGAAAATATGTTTTTTCCTATGGGCTTAAGGGGCTGTGAAACGCGTAAATCCTAAGTTGCAGATGTCTAGGACTTACCCCTGAAAACACATAAATACATATCCGCTCTCTGCTTATAACATCAAAATCGAGTCGACTTGTCATTGGAATATGACTACAATTATAAAACGGAAAACTTAGAAAAAATACAGGACTCAAACTTAGGGAATGAAAATTGTAATTCTTCACAAAGTACTAACCACTAATGGTTCAAAGTAGTAATGGCAAATGTCAATGAAGATTTGGCTCAATATTCGGACTGGTTAAAAATGGAGATGAAACGACGGCGCCATTTAATTTTCACGCTAGATTTGTCTACTATTTAACATTGCGCATGTTTTCATTTAATTTGGAATATTCCTCCTTTGTTAAAATTTTATATATTTAAAAAACACAATTAATTAACCTCAAGCAAGGTTATGAAGTAAATAATTAAAAACATAAAATGCACGGGTTAATTAAAATCTTCCTGTAGTTATTATAAAGTTATCACAGGAAGATTATTGCTAATTTCTCAAGTGGGTTTCGACATTTTCAGTCTTACAATATCTTTCAAGTAGCTATCTCAATCAGACTCAATCTATGCATTTTCTATAACTTCTTCAACATCTTGTATTTCAACATGGTGTATAATCCTAAAACCATTTTGACCTTTGAGTACTTTCTATTGCACAACATCTCCAGATGTATGTGTGCTCTTTGTCTTATTGCATTTTTGAAGTCTATTAAATGGTTTTCACCTTCGTAAAATTTCATCATAATGTATCATTGCACATTGCGATGAATGCGGGTATACAATAAGATATTCAATCAAATAGAGCTGGTCATCCATCGATGATATTGATACTATGACAAGCAATAGGCAAATATATTGTAAGCTTATTAAATAAATTATAATTTTATAAAAACAAATAACAAAAGCGATTACACGGATTAAATTCATGTCTATTTGAAAACGTTTTATGTTCTCTGCATAACATTTGGAGACTTCTTCCAAACTAAACCCACAGCAATGAATAACTGTGTATTGCCTACTTATATCCATAGACTTTAATTTTATTACTAAACCGACATTGTGTTACACATGAGCATATCCAGAAAGTTTGCAAGAAATTTGTAGGGTTCAATCGAATCATAATGTCAACGTTCTTCTCTCTGTTTTCACGCTGCATGGTGCACATAATTGTCATATCAGACCCAGAAAAATTAAATACGAGCATATCATTTGGCGATGAATTCATCCAAGCATTCATCCCTAGTAATTACGAAGATAATTTTGAATCAGGAATTGTTATTCAGAATGATTGGTATTGGAATGAAACGTGGACACGCATTACTAAACAGCTTAGAAATATTGACATAACATTCACACAAAAGAAATTTGTAGCCTGCTATACAAAATATTATCTGTTCGAAAATCTGGGAAAAGAAAGCTTGGATCGTTTACAAAGAAACCCAAGGACAATTATTGAAGATGCGGATTATGCAATAAAATTTTCCTTAACAGAAGATAAACCAACAAATTTGTGGCGATTAAATGCAAATACGAATTCGGCCAGAACTAAAACATTTTTCGTGACAGTTTTCCAGAATAATAGCTACTCTTCTCTCCGCATTTATTGCGCCCAATGTGATAATGATAGAGAACTAAATGTAGGAGAAAATATAAATTTTGATAATCCCCTAGCACTGCATCAAGCGGATGAGTTATGGAGAAAATTATATAAAAATTTCCGTCAGATTTCAATAATATTCTTTATTTATGGGAGCCCAAATATTTTACAAAAAGGAATGTGCTACTTATCGTCTACACACAGGAAAAGCACAATAGTACAGCTTGCTGAACAAATCTGTCTTAGTAAGGAACTTGCTAACAAACTAAATTTTACTATTTTAGAATTAACAAATGCGAAAAATGAAGTGATGCAGTCGTCGGGTGTGGTCGTTTTTGGTTTAATACGCAACGAAAGCTTTCGTTTCACTTATAATTATAGCAATCTTCCAGTGGCATCAAAAACAAGCATTTACACTTATGGCATAATTAGCCTGAAGAAACCTTTCAATTGGTCTTTGATATGGAAACCCATGGATGTTGTTTTGTGGATTCTAATTATTACGGCAATTCTTTTAATGACTATTTTAATATCAGTTCCACCTATTTACAACATTTCTATTCATCACAATAGATATGGTTGGTTTTTAAAGAGATCTATTATTTTAAATTGGATTTTTTATGCAGAAAGATATTCACTCCTGCTTGTTGCCGCACTTTTAGAGCAAAGCCAATTTTTGTTGTTGAATCCCATCAGGAAAAGGACAAACAAAATATCTAAATCCACAAGATTTCTCATTGCAATTTGGATATTGACTACAATTGTTATCAGCAGCGGCTACAAAGGAAAACTATTTTCTTTAATTACAAAACCAACGTCTCCGAGTGTACCGATGCCACTGCACGAAGTTGTGAAATCATCACTTCAGATTTTTTGCAATGACCACGAATTGGCATTTTCCTATAAATCAAAGTATAACAAAACTCACAATACAACTCGCGATTATTTTACGTCTCCTTTAGCATTTGTTATTTCTCAAAGTGACTTTAACAGTTCAATTCCTGAAGAGCAAATAATTATTGAATTAATTCCCACAATAAAAGTTATTAAACTTTTAGCTGGTAGAATATTTATGGCGTCAAAACAGAAGAAGTCAGTCCAAATATCTTGCATTCCTTACAAACAAATTTGCAAAAATGAACAAAGAGCGATAATAATTGACGACCAGTTTGCTGTCTTAAATACTGACGTGAAGTTGAAAAAATTTTTGTCACGAATCAAAACTAATTATGATTCTTACTTTGATGTATTTATCGCGCCATTAATGGAATCAAATTTACTACAGATACAAATGCAATGGCAAATTCAAAAAAATGTTTTCGAACCTCCTATGGTAGATTTAATTTTCCGATTATACGAGGCCGGCTTGTATGATAAGTGGGAAGAGTATCAACAAAAATACCAAGCCAAAAAAAAATTGGAAACACCGCACTTAGATTCAGAAGAAAGTACTAAAACCGACCAAACTACCCCAAGTGAGGAATCAGATTCTAAAATTAGTACTGATGCCTTTTATAATGATGATGTGGTAGATGAAGAAAAGAGCCAAAAATCCACAGATGAAAAGCCCACTTCCTTAAATTTACAAGAGATATCTCCCGTTTTCTTGTTTCAAGCATTCTGTATAGCATTTTGCGTATTTTCATTCATAGTGGAATATTGTTTGGTGTATTTATGCATCCGTTCTGTTACACGATTTGGGTACATTCTATGAGGCATAAATGTGCCGAGTGTCAGGTCATAAAACAATCGGACCTGTTAGTTACTTGAATAAAGTAATAACATTGCATATAATAATATAATCCATTTAAGTAAATATATATTACTTGGTTTGTAATATAAAATTGCTTTAATAAAAATAGGATGAAAATTATGAAGAGTTAAACAATTATGAAGAATTAATAACATCAAATTGTTAATCAGAAAAGTTTTCCGGAATTGGTGTAATTATAGGGAAAGTGCATTAGTTTAGAGATTCTTTCTTGTTAACATTAATGCATGTTACCTACTATATATAGTTTGCTTAAAATCTCGAAATGGTCATCATTGTCAAAAAATCATTATCATGAAAAGCATAAAATTCATTTGAAACAGATGTGTAGACATGACAGGACAACTGTTCTACAGGGAAATATATTTTATAAACGATAGAACTGGCATGAATAGGCTTTTCCTGCCATAGGTAGTCAATAAAATAAAGAAGCACCAACAATTTAAAAAATATTAATGAAATATTTCAAATATTGTACCACAGTTAATCTGATCAGCGATTCGACTTGGATGAAATACACATTCCTTGCGTTCGTTTGCTAAAACGTTTGCTAAAACTAAGGGTAAACTGGTAATTGTATTGTCTTATGGATGTCAACAATCCCAGAGGACCAGACTATGTCCGATTGATGTCATTTTCACCCAAAAGTATGTGGTTCGAATTTTCCATAAGTAGCCTTTTAAAATTTGAGATAATAATTTTATTGATTTCCCCAATTATGTTTTAAGATTACTTAATAAAGAAAATAATTACACCATGTAAATGGAATTAATGAATTAACCACTTTTATTTCAGAAATTCAATTTATCTTAAGAATCATTATTGATGGTTTCTTCCTCGTCCAAAAAAGATGATCTGTTGGAGGAAGTGAAATTGTTGTAGTTTATTTGTAGATTTCTACTACGCCAAAACCAATATCCAACTCCTAAAAAGGCTCCAAACATCATCAACACCAATAAAGTTATTACTGTTATCCCTCCAGAGCTTTTCACCCATGATTTCTCTGTTGTAGAGAAAGGCTTTTAAAAGGTGGTTTCTGTTGTAGTAGAAATTGTTCCTGAAGAGTTTCCAGTGGATGAGGGTGTGGACGAACCTTCAGTGGATGTCGGCGTGGACGAACCGTCAGTAGATGTCGGCGTGGACGAACCTTCAGTGGATGTCGTGGTTGTCGAACTTTCAGTGGATACCGCGGTGGTCGAACTTTCAGTGGATACCGCGGTGGTCGAACTTTCAGTGGATGTCGTGGTGGTCGAACTTTCAGTGGATATCGCGGTGGTCGAACTTTCAGTGGATGTCGGGGTGGTCGAACTTACAGTGGATGTCGGGGTGGTCGAACTTACAGTGGATGTCGGGGTGGTCGAACTTACAGTGGATGTCGGGGTGGTCGAACTTACAGTGGATGTCGGTGTGGTCGAACTTACAGTGGATGGTGGATGGATGGTGGTCGAAATTGTTGTGGATATCGTGGAAGTCGAAGCTCCAATGAATATCTTGGGGGTCGATTCTGTCGTCGTGGTCTTGTTTGGATTGGCTGTCATAGATTTCAAGTCATCATCTGGTCCTTCTCTTGAGAACTGATGAGCATTAAATACAATATATTTAACCCTCAATATTTATATAACTCCTGGATTCTAAGATTAAACTATTTAAGTTTAATTTTCTAAATGTTTTCTTCGCATAACCTTAAAACTGAAAAAAAAACTGTTTTTAACACAAACGTGAGAGTTCGCAAGAATAAATTTAATTTTGATTGTACCTGTATATCACTAGTATATAGTAACTTTGCTGGATCAGGCAACCCCACTTCGGTTGATTCTACCGAATTTGGAATATCTTGTCCATCTTCTGAATGAAGTCTCAACGACGTGGATTGTGGCAGGATTACTACAGCAATCAATATGCTAAATATTATTGAACGTCTATGTATTTCTAAATAGCCCATTTTGTGGAGATTAAAGTTGCAATGTTAATATTAAAATTCGTTTTTAGAATGTGAGTCCTATTAAATGAAGGCAAAGGTTAGAATAGAATAGGTTAATATTCACTCAACATAAGTCTAAGTGAATGCATTACACAGCCATTCCCCTGAATTCCCTGCTCTGTCGTACATGGTCGTACTAAAATCATGATTTGATGGTCTTTATTCATGTATTGGCAGTATTGATATGGTGGTATTATAGTATGGAGTGTATATAGTTATGATTAACAATTAACATAAAGTTGTTATAACTGAGTAATTTAATATAATGTAAAAATTACGGGAAAGTACCTTTGCTTCCTATCTCTACATAAAAGTTATCATTTAATTACTGAAACGAGAATCTCGAAACAGGCGTGAGAAAAAGCAGATGCGTTTGATTGAAAGATTGAAAGATTGAGTGCATTTCATAATAATGACGTTGGCATTCGATATTGGTGTACCATGAACCCACTAAGGTCAAAGGGGCACATGACCCTGCTAATTATTTGAAAGGTTTTATATGTACAAGCTTTTATGCATTAAACTGCACTTTGAATAAAAACAGGGTTTTAAAGCAAAATTTGATTTTAATATTATATTAATAGAGCGAACGTCTTTTATTTCACCTACTTTTTCTCCTGCTATATTGAGACAGTTTTAACATGAAGTGATAATATTTAATTTAAGCTTATGTAGTATGTACTGTGTACCTAGTTAATGTTTCTGTTTTATTAATTTTCTTCTCCTGTGGTTCTACAATTATGTACTTCAACAGTGTTTTACTTTGTACAGTATATTTGTCCCTGCATACTTTAAAATGATAAACAATAATTTATGAGACTTTATTTTGGAAAAATCAGTGAGTTAATAACGATATACAATAGCAACAGCATCATTGATGAATTCCATACCAATATTTGCCATTCCAGATTTAAGATACTGTTACATCTATAATTTTTACATTATAAATCGCCTTAAATTAATATTTAGTTTAAAAAATTAGGTTTTTTTCCTGATTCAATAGATAATTATTTAATGTATCCAATTCCTTAAACTATTATTATTATGCTTACGGTGGTGACCAAAAATGAAGCCCATTGTGTATTTATTTTAGCCCAGTTTCAACATAAGCCAAGACCCTCTGGTTTAATTAAATAGTTCTTGGCTAAGGTTCCGTGCACTCATTAGTCATCAGGTGTTGGCAGTAATAATAAGAGAGAATAACGGGCGACATGGAGTGGGCGTGAAACATAATAAAATAAGTTTTATTTATTGCATTATTGTGATTATTGTGGATTCTTTTTAAATGACTCGATATCGTTGCAGCTCACTTTTCTTTCAGAAGATTTTAATTCCATTTGAAACATGGGAACAATGTACGTAAATACAGGATTTATTTTGACGATTAATCAGATAGCATTATATAGTATTTAAATATCTACATATTTCAATTATTATTATACGCTGGTCCGGATTTGATTAGGTTTATTATATGAACAAAGCCTCATTTTTTTCGTTTACTTCCTCATCTACTAAAGACGGTGGACTGGAACAGTTGCCGTTTTTGCCGTTCGTTTTTTTACGCCAAATCCAATAGCCACTTCCTAAAATGGCACCAACAATCACCATTATGAGTAAAGTAATAATTGTTATTCCTTCAGCTGTTTCAACCCAAGGCTTATCGGCTGCTATTAATGGTTCATCCGGGATACTCTCCGTTGTCGGTAAAATTGGCTCAAATGTTGAAGAACTCTATGGTCCTGTAGTTGGAGTAGTCTCTGGTTTTATAGTTGGAGTAGTCTCTGGTTCTGTAGTTGAAGAAGTCTCCAGTTCTACAGTTGAAGTAATCCCTGGTTCTGTTGATGTAGGTAATGGATGAGTTGCTTCGTTTTCGATAAAAGTTGTTACGAAGTTAGACCAGTTGTTCTGTAAATAAGAATTGCAATTGCATATTAAAAATCGTGAATATTCAATTTTTAAGATTAACGAAACAAAAAATTCAGAATTTTAATAAATTGGGATATTTTCGCTGAATAATATTTATGTCAATATATAGTTTGAAAAAGGATGTCAAAAGCATTAATTTTTTAGCGGAATATTAGACTCCAAAAGATTTTCCGGTGTTTACTGTTGATATTTGAATATTGCAGGTAGAAATAATGTAATATTAAATAAACAAAAAATTAACCCATGCGGTTTTAATGCCACCAGTTTCTTCATCTTCCCAAAATATAGATAATCTTATTCTGTAAAACCACTGTCCTGGAGTTAAATCCATTTCAACAGGAATGCGAATTATGTAAGTTGATTCTCCTGACCATTCGAGCTCAGAAATTGGAATCCAAAAATGATCTTCATCTCCCTTAGCCCAACCTTCAATTTCAGCACTCCACTCTGTAAAATATTTGAAATGTGATTTTATTTATAATGCCTGCACATTTTTGTTCCTTTTGTTAGCGTAACAGAATTATTAATCCATGAAATTACCTTCATTTCCATTTGATCCTATTATAAAAGGCAGCGTGAAAGTAAGTCCGGCGAAATATAAATACCCTTCCATATCTTCCTCAAAATACGTCCGCAAGTCGTAAACTGGTCCAGGTACTGGGAACATCTGTTAGCGAATATTATTAAAATGCGTATTTGATATTTATATTTTATGCAATTGAGCAAAATTTTTATACCCATTGATTTTCTGCAGAATTTTCAACCGATATAAATCCCAACATGTCAGCTACTCGAAAAAACCCGACTGGTAACTGTATGTCCTCGCATTCTTTTTGATAACATTTATCAGTAAAGAAGGAATGTTGGTCTACAGAAATTAAGTTTCCGTCCATTCTCCTGTCACTGTTAGGATAATTGGCCATTGCATCGTATTCTACACAAACGGTAACTTTATACAATCCATCCTGATAAGGAATAAAATAGCCAGAGAAAATGCCGTCCCCTGAGAAAACATCCGGTCCTCCTAACCCATCGTCCACCAGAGTTATTCTACTGACCGATTCATCAGTGAGCAACCGGATTTCTGCACTTGCCCGAACATTTATAGAACCATAGTTAATCTAACCAAAAAAAAAATTTTTTTTAATCTATTACCAATTGCCTTAATTTTTATCTTCAGTATACTAATTGATACAAACAATAGCGTACAATAAAATACCTTTGCAAAAACAGACACAGGGTGGATAATGTTTTCTTCAAAATTATCCCAATTCTTTATGGAAGAAGAGACTTGGATTTTTATGTCCCTTTCAGGATCAGGATTAGGATCCATTGACTTCGTGATGACAATAAAAGCTGGACATTCCATGGAATCTGTGCATGTGTATTCTACCACCAATATTCCATTATCCTGTTTTTTTTTGTTAAACATTTATTTATCAATACTATTCTGTTATGTGGAATTATGGATGTTTGTGAAGGCAAAAAATAATTCCTTTGGACGTACGTAATTATCTACAAGTGCGTCATAAACGAAAGTGATCATTCTCCCATAGTCTGTATTCCATTCCGTTCGACTGCTCCTTTTTCGTTCATTGCCATTGATATACAAATTTTGTAATTGGTAGCCATATAAATTTGTGACTGAAATCCGAATGTTTGAGTCAGATGATTTTATGTTGATTGGTATGGTCACACCGTTGATACTTGTTCCTTTGAATAACTGTGAGATAAAACTATGTTATTGTATTAGCTGATTAATAGGCCAATTAGTTATGCACTTTTCATTTCTTGGTAGTAATACGTGAAATGCGATTTTTATTTTTATTTGTTCTTACGATCAGAAAGAATCAGAATTAATATCTTCAGAATTCGAAGTTCATTATTGAAATACTTGACAAAGTAAAAATGTCAATGCAATTCCTTTATAATATTATAAGGAGAAAGTAGAAACCTTTTAGATTTCATTCATGTAAATTTCTGCTGAAAAGTGCATATTTTATTGACGTGATCAATAATTTCAAATAAAATTTCAAATCAAGAATGTTTTAAATTCTACTACCTACCAGATCTTGTAAACTATACGGAGAAACATCATCGAAATTTTCGACAATATGGTTAAAAAGAGATAGTATATCATCATAAAAGTCGTATTCATCTAAAACACTGACAGTAGAACCTCCGGTAATACTGGATACGTATCCTAAATTACCATATCCGAATTCTATTGCATAAAGAACAATTTTGTTTTGCAGGAGCGATGATAGTATTTCCTCTTCATAAGCAATGGAATCTAAAAAGTAAAATATTTTGTGCAACCGAGTGACTCGCATTGTTTTCTAGAACGATAATTAATACTATTGAAATACGCATAGAAATTTTTTATAGCTTTTGTGACATCCAGTTATCCATTTGATGGTAAAGCGTTGACTTGGAATATTTTACTTAACCATGAAACTGTCTTGTTTTCATGGCCAATAATTTTCAAAATGACTTTTTTGTAACACCATTCGAATTATCATGTAAACTATGAAATCAAACTATGGAAGAATAGTTCAAACTCATTTCGTATTTCTGACATTTTTAATGAGGAAATAATATAATTGTATACCTAGGAATTTAAGGCGATGACTGTACTTCACGACCAAAATCACAGCTCCAGCAGGGTTATTCATCAAACTCAATTTATCGGCAACTTGTCTAATGGCCTGGCCAAAATTTTGACCTTCAGTTCCACTCGCATTAATCGATAGAGCTCTAAGGTTAAAATTATAACAGTGTGTACTGATTGTTTTTAATTGTCAAAATATTAAAAAATAACTAGCTATTAAGCATTATTTTAGATAGGTACTTACTCAGCCACAAGCTCATAATTATTTGAGCAATCGACTAAATCTAGCACTGGATATTCAGCACTCAAATATCTTCCAATTGACCAAGGTATTTCAGCAGAATTCAAATTTTTCAGAAAATCTAATACCAAAGGTGCGATTTCTTCGGAATGCGGGGATTCTCCCTGCATGTAATAATAATATAATCTGTTATATTTAAGTCAGATAACTGAATATTGAAATGTTGATTAGGTACTTTAATCAAAAATTTCTTTAATTAATTTTTCGTAATGACACTGAAAATGATTTATTAGTTATGCAAGGGCAAATAATAAGTTTTATGTAAATTGAGTTTCTCTAATTTTAAAGAAAATAGGTAAATTTCTCAATTTTTTCCAAGTCATTGGTGATTTTGAACAATGAGCTTGTAGAAAAGAAAAGTTAACATCGATTTCGCATCCAAATATAATTTTCAATTATTTTTGAATACCTAAGTAAACTATGTTATGTAGATATAATGCGATTTTAGCTTTGTTACTAATAATATTATAGTCAAGCTTGAATTTTCAAATTCACGCATTAAAATTAGCCGAAAAATCTAGTTTCTGACTAGGTACATTAGATTAATTTTGATTCTAGAAATATTTTTAACACATTAACTGCTTACAGATATTACAGAATATAAAATCTTAAAATAAAATAAAATGCAAGGCAGCTCAACTCAACCTTTCCTTTATCCGTCAAGATATAAATCCAAGGTGTGTTGCTGCTACTATATTTTGGAGCAACTTTGAATTTAAGTTTTGGTAAATCAGAAACTGGATATTTGACCGTTTGAAAATCTGGAGATTGTGTGATAACTTCCCACACGCTTTTATTTTCACAGAATATATTTTGCTTCGTAGGAGTGTATTTATTGTGTGTCCCATCATTGCAGAAATGTTTTACTGGCTCAACAAAATGGAAATGCATCAATGACGACTGAGCATAAGTTCCATACAATGGATAGAAACGACAGGCAAACCCTGGTTCTCCGTCTCCAGTGTTACATGGCTCATTGTCTCTAGATTTAAGGAGTAATTTTCTCTGAACATATTACATTTATTTCTAGTTTCCATCATAAATTAGAATAAATTTAATTAAAAAATATTAAGCTATAGACAAATTTTGAGATGTAAAATGCTTCAATGTGTTACTTATAAATGATTTTATATTATGAAAAACCTTAGTAAAACTTACGTGGTTTGGAATATTCCTCTAAGGTCTCCTTCCCCATTGCACCCAGTTACTTTCCAATTGTTAACAGAATTTTCTTGGTAAAAATAAGGAAACCGTTCACTTCCCGGATATCTAGTTGAAACAATTATGTCAATATTTGTTTTTCACTTTTCTTGCAAAGAATCCCTGGCCTTAAGAGCCTAGATTGGGCCTAGGACAACGCAATTTTGAAAATATACGCATCAAACCCATGGGGCCTGTAGGTATCAATACTAGAATGATGTCTCCAACTTAGTTTCCCCTGGCTACCTCCCCTATTCGCGCTACACGCATTTTAGGGAGGTTGTCTACAAGTAAAATACAATAATTGGCAGTGAGCGCACACAACTTTTAATTTCACGTAACGTAACTCTTACGTTAAGCTCCTCCCCTTTCACGTACGAATTTGCTT
>JAAAYG020015702.1:0-18241 GCA_009936455.2 Tomocerus minor
ACCACCAATTGGGGGTTGTTATGAGCAACTTCACGTAATTTGCACTCACTGCTGTAAGTTTGGTTATCATTTCCACAAACCATTCGTTTATCTTGGCATTCACACAGAGCCTCAGGGGGTTCCTGTCATACATAATTTGTGCAGATAATTATAACTGAAGGGTTCACAAAATCCTTATGTTTAAATATAAGCATTAAATAGTACATACTATTCTATGAACTAAATCCTTACGAGATAAACCTTAAATGTGATTAGACTTCCATAATTGCTGAGAATATATGAGAAGTCAAAAGTCTTATTATACCCTACACTTGACTATTCATGATAAGAATAAACGCAAAAAAATAGGGCTATAAATTATTGTCAATTTTTTTACGGTAGGCTCCAAATCACTTCGAAGAAGACAAGACAGTCCGGGACCACAAATTCCAATATCTGGATTGTATCTCAAATTAAGGGATGCATTGTAGCACCGGTTTCCTTCTCCAGCTCCACATATTTGGCAACAAGCACAGCGATCCAAAACCTGTGACTCAAAATATAATTATTCTCTGGCACATTCAATTTTACTGTTTTTATCATGCACATTTTAAATCATATGAACTAACGGATTAGAACAATTATATAATACTGGAAAGGAAATAATGTGACTTACGAGTCCAGTAGGACATCCACTATCGGACACTGCCAGACATTCTTCCAATTCACAGATATCGCACCCGTCAGATCTTGCAATCGAAGAATATTTTGCATTCAGAGCTTTCTTTGGTTTTGGTTTTTCCGTTTTAGGGGCAATCTCAATAACGCCCTCCTGTTCAGCAGGTTCTTGTCCTTCGGAATGCTCATTTCCAGGGTCTTCAGTGTCAATACTAGGTTCATTTTGAACTCCAGCAACAATTTCCTCGATTTCTGGCTCCGGAGGAAGTGTGGTGGTTAGGTCTTCCACAGGAGCAATCGTTGTCGCAATTTTCTTTTTCTTGAAAGTTTTCCTTCGTGTTTGTTGTCCAACAGCCAAAGCGACAAGCAGGACAATCAAAATGAGTACAAATATTGAAGTGAATTTGGCCATAGCTGAGTAGGAAAATCGACGTCTTTGTTCTTCTGACGGTTGAGGTGTGTATGAACGATTGGAAAAGCAGCTTCTGCACGCTGAAGACATTTTCATTTTTTGTGAGATGACGGGAACTTATCGCTGAAAGAATCTCCTTTGAATGGACATGCTGGCCATAAATGAATTACTACGATCATCCATACTCTTATAGTCTACTTCTTTCTTTATGCATTTGTACCAAATAAATACTCTAATCGCTATAAACCCCATAGGTTTACATAAACATTCATATGCATAGAGATGTTAGGAAACAGTCACTGCGTACATAAAGACAACAGTTTCATATATTCTCCATTTCCACAATATTTATTAATAGACGCTTCCTCTTTCGGCAGCAACCTACTTTTTTAAGACATGGAAGGATTAGGATCACTCATTCAGTCATTAACCTTTTCCATTGAAAGAAAACGCATAATTGAGACAGACGTCGCTCTCTTGATACGAAACAGCTCAGTACAGAGTACAGAATGTTTATATTCAACTATCGCGAATAAATAACCATAAACAAATTCACTGAAGAATAAACTCTGTTTCCCATAAATCTCCATTACAGCAAATGACTCATGTTTAAAACTCCTTTCAAGAAAGAAAAATAAATATTCAAGACAAGCTTTGAGCTTTTGTCAGATCGTATTCAGAGTAGATTGCAAATAAACATGAAGTACAATGTACATTCTATAATACACTTCTTTTTGAGATTAAATGCGAGCTGAATTGAATAGATTATAGATGCGAAGTATAGATGCCAAGTTTATACATGCTGTTAAGGTTGTATGGAATCTTCACAACCAAATCTATTCAACAACCGAGGGTATTGACGCTTTACAACTAGAGGGTGAATCTTCACTACCACAGAGTGAATCTTTAAACCCAGAGAGTGAAGCTTTACAATTGGGTTTAGTGACGGGAATGTACACTTAGATGGCCTAAATTGGAGTTGGTTTGAACTTTTTTAGGTTAGGTTAAGTAAAAAATGTGGAAATATTGATTTCATTTGCCGGTTGTAAAGCGTCACTACCCCCGGTTGTAAATATTTGATTGTGAGGATTCCGGGATCCGCTGTTAAGATATCATAAACACTGCCATAATGTTCTCTACTGCCTTGCCATCATTGAAATGAAAACACTTTAACAATTTTATTATTAACCATTTATTCGTTGTCGAGCAAACACTTTTACACATCATTGTTATAATAGTTTACTGCAAAATAAGTACGAGTTTAAATTATTTCTTATCTTCCATAAACAGAGAAATTATAATATGATACCTCAGTACGACCTACAACACAATAATTGGATAGCATTTACTCAATTGTAGAGACAACCAAATTCAGTTAGTCAGTATTTTTGGCGATTTGTGAATTCATGTATACAAATAATAATGGAACTAAATATAATCTAAACAATAAACGACGAAGATGATTTTCTTAAAATTAATTTAATTATCAGTATATTTGCTAGTGTTATAAACCTAACAAATTATAATGAAATGTCTTCTAATTATTGATACAGAGCACCTAACCAGAACGTTCAGTTAATACAGTTGTTTGGTTAAATATTATATCGATTGAAGCAAATGATCATAAAAGTCAGGTAATGCAACTAATTTTCTTAAACGGCAAAATTCAATGCTCCAACTCGATAAAACAATTAACTTTAGCCACAAGTTTTCTAATAATTTCATCTCTTAGTATATGATTAAAAACATTTCGGCAAAAAATTTAAAAATAATATGAATGCTATGAACGACAAAAATTCCGGAACACTATTTTTAAATCGAGGATTTAATTTCTCAATTGCCAATCACATTTTTAATCAAAAAAAAATAAGTAATGACTAATTACTTTTTACAATTACATATACCTCAGAAGTCATTTAAGCACAACATGAAACAATAGTTGTTCTTATTTATTACATTATAAACTTTCTATAGTGTAAAAGAGAATTTCTTAGAAACTTGGATGGATACATCTTAGGTTATACCAATTTTTTGGCTTCGAAGAATGATTTCAAATGTTTCATTTGCCAGTAACCCATCACAAGAAGAACTGCAGTTTGAGCAATAGACCACCATAAAACGCGTTGGTTTGTGCTTTCACTAGTCTGTCGGAATCTCTCTTCGCGATACTGCAAATGTAAACAGAAATGAATGAAAAATATTACATAAAGCTGAGTGTATACATTATGAGAAACGCGATATATATGTCTTCGTCTTAAGCGGTTACTATTAACTAATGAATTAGTGTGACTATACATTCATACAGTTCTACTTCATCAATAGGAAAATTTTAGTCATTAAATTTATCATTATAACACAATTAGAATGATATAATCACAACTTTTTCTTACACCCAATTTTTATATCTTTCTTATTTAGGTAATAGTAATAAATGCTGACTGAAACTTGGTCAATTTTTGCAAAAGAACGATGCAGATGCCGAAAAACTGACATAAGTCTAAATATACAAATGTCCCTATAAATCATAAATGCTGAACAGTCGTTTTATTACTTCAACGCTGTTAAAGCATAATATCATCGTTTCCATATATCATGAGCCTTATCACTACATGCAAGAATTGTTCCAGGAAAAAAACTGATTATGCAAGAAAACTCAAAACTATGTCTAAGGTCAACGATCTTGGCTGTTGAATACAAAACAGTTTCGATTCACAAAATAATGTTTATCGACTGTATGGATTATAACTTTTGTGAGAAGACAGTGTTAAATAAAAAAGCAATCGTTAAAAGAATTTACAGAAAGTAAATAACTTACTCTTTGATAATTCTGTTCCTTTGTAATTTGGTCAACTTGATCAAGCAGTTGTCGAACTCGTAGCTGTAGCTCCGTCAACTTTTCTTTCTGAGCTACATTTGCATAATCCACAGCGTGTTCGCCTACTTGTATATCTAAATGCACTCTCTGTAATCATAATAAGGTAAACATTACTTACGATGTGCACGATGGGAGACATACATATATTCATAGCAAAAACTGAGCATTAAAACTTTACCAGTTGAGATCCTGCAAACCATTTCGTTGAATTCGAGTACAAACAGATGACATGTTCGCCAGGAGTATGGGAAGTAAATGTGAATCGTCCTTCGGAACTATAAACTTTTGACAGGACTGTCTTATCGTCTGGGTCACGGACTTCCACATGCATGCCTATTCCAGGACTGGAAGGCATAAATCCTCCAGTTCTAGGGTCGAACAGTTCAACCTTGTAAATTCCTGTGAAATAAAAATAAAATTGCTGAAATTGACCGTGGATTGTTTAATTGAATCGAACTGACCTCCGTTCCTACAGGTACACATTTTAAGTACGAAAAGATAACTATTACATAGTCTTAGCCTTACAATATGGCTATCAGAAAAATTTAACTGACATTAATGCTCAATTAGATAGTGCATATCATTGAGCGTGAACATAAAATTTTGAACTTATTGCACTCCAGTTACTATAATTTAACTATCTTGAATTTGAAAAATAGGTATATACAGTAAAATCGTGTCAGTTGATTTTAAATTTGTAGAATAAACAGAAGTTCTCACCAATGACAGTTGTATCGTCGGGAATTTCTTCAATAAAGCATTTTCTTTCTGTTTCCGCGATGTGAAAGTACAAGGAGTTTACAGACGCAATAGAAAATAAGAAAAATATGATTGTTAACATAACAAAAAATTTGAGAGTTTCCATAGCTGATTCTTTCTAGTTTGCGGTGGCAATGTAAACGTGGCAATTCCGCAAAAACTGAATAACGATGAATATCTTGTTTATGTCTTCAATCCAGTCCAGCTGTCAGCTGTATAACAGGTTGGGCCTATTCGTCTAATCTCGTACGTCCCCCTTATTAAATGCAAAATAGGACAGATATTAAACCAATTAAGAGGCCATTGTACATTACAGCTACCTAAAAGTCACCAGTCAGTTGTCAATTTTTTATCTCTATAACGGAGTTGGTTGCGGGCAGGCAAAAGAATTTCATTTCAAAATTAAAAATGATCTAATAGAAGTAATACCAAAGAAATAATGTCACCCCAAATGGATTCAGGTCCGGAATAAATGTCATCGGCTACCTACCTTATCTGTTGGCAATGGTCACTTGGGCTCGTCCCAGATTTTCTCTAATTTCTACAACGATTCGAAGTAGAATATTCGGCCTGACAGATAGAAGTTAGCGAATTTGTACCTTGCCACACACACTCTACAACACTTTCCACGTCAGTCTGTGCTTGAATCTACCCAACTATGGTGAAAGCTAAAAGCTGGCTGCATTCCTTCCAGTCTGTCTCATTGTTTAGTTCACCGTCTGCAGATTCATTATTCCCTTCCGTCGTATGGCCAGCAGCATCATGCATCAGTATCACAGGTAGTTGAAGTTGATGCTCAATAATATTGTTCTCTACAGTCAGTAACTATAAAGCTACTAATTACAGTTAGTGGTATAAATAATTCCCGCAGCACCCATTAGGCCATTATCTATGAAAATTGATGCAAAATTTTATCCGAAACCAAAAGTTCCTAACAATAAGAAAGGACTGGTTTTCTTGCATAATATTACATCATTATCATACCATTAATGAACTTAAAAATAACCTGTTTTTGCCTGTTAATGCTACCTGTTGATGTGCATCATTAGAACATTTTGGATTAAATACATAATTAAATATAACGAAGCGCAATTGCCAGTTTGAAATACTCTTCCTAAATAAAAAAAAAAAAAGCAAAGTACGACTCTATAGTGTTTTCAGACCACGGTCTATTACACAGAGTTGCCCCTTCGTTGAACTCATATTTTATAGTACTCTTCCTAAATATACTCTACCCAAAAGGTAATTCGAAGTCGAACGTTTTCAAAATGATAATAATAAAGAAATAAGATGACCCAACTATTTTGCCACTAAAAATTACCTTTTCGGATTCTTATACTGAACACTAGAACATCTCGAGTATTAAAATTTTCATAATTAGAACTATTCTGTCTTGCTTAACTTAATTAGTTATGTGTACACAATTATTATTTTGCCCTTTGCATATGAAAAGCATGAGGCGTTAGCAAGAAGAAACCTACCACAAGGTTCTATGCAGTTACTTAGTATCCACTGTTTCAATGTTAAAGCCCAGACATGCCGTAGAGTCCCGAATAGCTAAGGCGAACTAGTATTTAGACGAACCCGGATTCAATAACCGACGACGACCAGCTCGCCCCATCAAATCAACTAAATCAGCTCTCAATTTGTGCAGATAAAAGACTGCTTTAAATAGGAGGTAAGTGACTTTTCTAGACTCTACAGATAACTTATCGCTATATCCAACAAGGCCGAACGCAGAAATAAATTTTGGATGGGGCCCGGAGCCAAATACATTTTATTGCCGTATTTACGACCCCTATTTCGGACGTAGCGCGAAAATTTTTGCGGTTTAAGGCCAAAAATAGATGAAAAATAGGTAGTTTCGGGCTAAGCGCGAAAAATTTTGAGCATTTTTCCAATAATATTCTCTTATTCTCGGCATTTCGGGGGGGGGGCGAGGTCTTCAATAATGAGAAGAGCCCTTCTGAAAACGGCGTAGTTTTGTGTTACAACACTAAATTATCATCTGACATGATTGTAGCGGCATTTTAAATACTGAGAATACTGACTTCGCTCGGGAAAGTAATACGTTAATGCTGTGGATGTTGAATGTAATTTTGTATGCTCTTGTATGTACTCTGTCTGTGTGAGTGTGACTCTGACTGCCTGCGTGATTTTAATTCACCAAGGTAAATTTTTAGATTAACTTTTTGTTCATTTAAAATAACAATGAAGAATTAAACTTGTAATTTTTCTTTTGTTTTGTTTGAACAAGGGTAGCAGGAGCCAAATGAAAATCGATTGACTGACCAAATGAAAAGCCAGTCAATAGGATAGTTGGTGATAATAATATTATCTGTTTGCCATTGCCAGTCTAAAATATCATCCTTCACAGCTGGCACAATTGAACTGCTTCACCGAAATAAATTGTAAGTATAACAAACACGTACTTTGATTTGTTCTATTATATTTTAATTCGACTGTTTTTTAAATAGGGGTGGATTTGAAAAGGGATTGACGGGCTAAATGAAAGTAAGACAATTGAATTTTTGAATTATTCAATTTCAAGTTCTATTTTAACTGTGAATGCTTGTCTAAATATTATCTTTCATAGCTAGAGTATCCCTTTCGTTCTGTCCATTAAATTCTAAATCAGTGTAAACGAATTTAGAATAAATTATAAATGTAAATCATAAATTGTTGCGTAAGCTGTAATTTGGTCGTTTCCATTTTTTTACAGCTTGGATACAAACAAGTACAAGGAAATTGATATCTTTTTCCATCCCCAAATTTAAGATGCCGGAATGGATTCTATATTTCGGATTAGCGGGAGTAATTGGGCTTATATCTATAGTTTTAACATTCCTGATTCAACAAAGAGGCTGCTCGAAAGCAAATACTGCAGTCAATGAAAACGAGCAACAGCAGCGAGTTGTTGGAAGGGGCCGTCCAGCAAATCAAAGAAGAGTTGCTGGGGGAAATAGACGAGGAAGACAAAATATAGGTCAGTATTCCATGCAACATTGTCATGCGTGCAAAACTTTATCCCTTAAGGTGTACTTGACAAGGTTCTGTGAGACATTATACCATGCGACAAGAATTTTAAAATCTTCTATTAAGGATTATCTCGCTTTACCGCCGTAGCATCGAGTGGAATTTTGCAACTTTGTCTTCCTAAATATGCGATAAAAATCAAAATAAATTTTTTCAATGCATTGTCCACTTTAAAAAACCCAAAATTTTCGTTTGCAGAATTTCATTTTTGAAAATGTTGAAAACCTGTACCCTATTACAATACTAAAAACTGAAATACTAAAAACTGTTTTTCATTTATTTGACCTACTTTTTAATTACTTGATATAGGCCTTAATTATTTTATCATTATAGCGTATGACTTTTATGTATTTTTGAGAAAAATAGTATACCAATTAAAAAAAACTTTATTTTAATTATGCAGTAAGAGATGATTCCGACTCTGACGGTGGTCAACCAGCCGCCCATTCTGATGCTTCAGATATTGATCCTGATGAAAAGGCATTAAACGATCCAAAACTAGGAGCCAAGAAGAGGGCTAAACTAGAAGCAAAGGCCGAAAAGAAGGCTCAGCGTGAAGTGAGATTTCTGTTTTGTGTTTACCAAACTTTTATTTCTCCTCTCGTAGAGTTTATCGAAAGGAAAATTAATTGTGTATTTAAAATTTAAGGCAGAGGAACGAGTAAGAGAGGAAAGGAAGACCCGTGAAGCCAAAGAGTTGGAAGAAAGGCTTAAGTATGTTCTGTTCTTTTTCTCCCAAGTTTCTGCTGTTGGGTTCTGTACGATAAACTGTTTTACAACAATTATTTAAATTACAGGCGAGAACAGCAGGAAGCAGATGAAGAAAAACAAAAAGAAATTGAAGAAAAGCGTCTTCGTCAAGAAAAGGCACAACGAGAGTTGGAAGAGTATAACCAGCTCAAAGCAGCGTTTACAGTGGAAGATGAAGGGTGCGAGGCACCGGAAGATGAAAATGAAGGAAATCTGATTGAAAAGTTTATTGATCACATAAAGGTCAGTTTACTCTTTCTCTTTATTGGCTTCTATTGAATTTTTCCAATATGTTTCAAAAATGTTTTATCTCTCTCATTAGGATAAGAAGGTCATCTTATTCGAAGAACTTGCTACTCAATTTGGATTGAAAGTACCTGATGCTATAGACAGATTAACAAAATTAGTTGAGGAAGGGAGACTCACAGGTACAGTTTATTTATTTTTTATATTTTATTTATTTTCCTCTTTTTTTCCATTTCACTTTCGATCAACCCGAAAATCTGTAATACAATTTTTGATGTCACCACATTTAAATTCGTTTTTATCGTTGTAAACAGGAGTTATGGACGACAGAGGCAAGTTCATCTATATTTCGATGGAAGAACTGTCTAAATTTGCTAAATTCGTGAAGCAGAGAGGAAGAGTCTCCATTTCCGAATTAGTTGAAAATTCGGCCACTTTAATAACATTAACATCGGACTCTTCGACTGCAGTTGCCAGCTAACTTTAATGCACAATTTTCCACTTGATGTCATTTTCTAAATAATAAAGTCAAAAATGTTAATGGTTTACATCCAAACCTTTTGGTGTGAGCCTAAAATATTTTTTTTATTATCGGCGATATTTTTTGACAAAGGCACTAACTTGCTAAATTAAATTAGAATCGTATAATAAAATTCTAGCATTCTGCCTCAGCGTGAAAGATTTTAATATTAAATGATGTACTACTAGGATGTTTCGATCGTTTTCAACGGCCACGGTGGAAACAGTCTTTTTTAGAATTCTTAACTAGTTAGTGCGAATTAAGAAAAATAATTTATAGAATACCATGGTGGAAACTGAAGCTTAATAAATGTTAGTCATAGCAGCCAAATTTACGAATTTTACAATCGTATCAAATTTTCATTATAAAAAACATTTTACTAACTGCCGCTTGTTCATTGTCTTCAACTTTATGTCGGAAAATGGCAGACAGGATGTATTAGCAATGGTAGGTCAACTAGGATTTACTCTTTCAATACTATTCAGGCTATCAACAAATGTATTTCATTTATATATTAAATTGATTAATTGTTAGGCATTCTGTGAGCGGATTGGATGGGCGGCTATGGTTTACTTTCTAATCCGCTCACAGGTTTTATTTCTAAATATTGTGTATTTTCTGGCAATGAATTCTGCTAACGGATTGGAGGGTCTGCGACAGCAGACCATTCTGGTTGCAGATTTCTCGGCCAAAAAATTATTTAAATAATTTTAAGAGTAGCAGATCCAGGCTGATCAAGGCTATACCAAACGCTTAATAACTTATGTTTTTTGTTTCAGCTTACTTTAGGTCAGGGATTTCAAATTATGTCGCAGTTTCTAATTAATACTATCAAGTTCCTAAATTCTTATCTTTTATACAAATCATGTATACCTATAATCGCTTCGATCATTGGAAAAGCTGCTTTGCAGCACATGTTGCAGCTGAATAGTCGGAGCTGTTGCAGAGTAGACGCTGCTCAACTATTTTGCAAGATCCGCATCGAAAGCACGAAATCGTGTGTATGTAGAACAGCAGAACATCGTGGAAGCTATACCAATCATTTTGCTGGTACGCCGAACAAATGTAATCACTAATACCAGTAATGCGTTTACGTACCAATGTATTGGATAGTTCCGTTGAATACGAATGACAAAATCAAAATCTCAGGTAAGCTAGTTAATTTGTTTGAAGCTATAAGATTATTTATGGGTTAAACGCATTCTACCCGTGCGTGGCCGCATTGCAGTTCTGTGCAGATTGATTTTCATAGAAAGTTCTAATTTCTGAAAAATAACAATTTTGCAACATAGTATAGGCATGGTTTCATAGGGTCCTCTTTCCCTGAACATCTGTATGTAATATTGTTTAGAATTTTTGCCATTACTTTCAGTTATGTTAGAATGAAAATGGTTAGTTATTATTATTTCCTTGCTTATAGTTTTTTAGAAAGGTTAAAATGAGATAGTTGTAGCAAGATACCCGATACCTTCTTCACGGTTCTACCTGCGTTGATTTTAGTAGCTACTGTCTAGCATGCTATTGGTTGACACTTGGCCTCGACACACACTGAGAATTTGCATGGAAGAGTATTTTAAAGGAGAATTACTACTGAAGCTAACATTAAAATATTCTTAAATGGGGCGATGTGCATAAATTGATTTATTATCCCTATATGGAATGCAAATTGCCAAGCCTCTTCCTGTTACGATAACTGTGTAAATAATGCTAGCAAATATTATAGTCACGACCACAAGAACGATGTAATGGCTTCACATATATAAACTTCTACAGCATACTAGCCTGATTTTAGTATGTTGAGGATACCGATGTTAATTATTTATTTATAAATTGAAAAATTCAGTGCATAAGCTCCGTGTACGAGTTCGTGCCGTTTAGAAGATTCACTGTGGTAAGCAAAATAAGGCTTATAATGCTCTTTTAGGCAATTGAGACAGATAATATGCACTTCCGTTGTTCTTAGTTACTGCCCCATAATAATATAGAATGTAAGTAGTGATTGTGATGTGAAGCATAGGAAGTGTAATAGTAATTGATGAAAGTTTTTAAGAAAATGAATAGAAAATCATGAGCGACTGCAGAAGGGTCGAAAGTGCAGATTGCATTATTTGCATTACTGCAGCCTGTACGTCTATGTAGCTGAGGAAACAATACTAAGGCTTTTATTATAGGAAAGTGCAGTGCAGGTTGGATCGAAAATCAGAAAGTCAGCAGAACTAGGACTAAAGAACGCACACGGTGTGGAGATAATAGGAGCCGTATAGAAATGACAGAGAGAGGCAATAGGCAATCAGGCAATGTGAATTTGTGTGAATGTAATATGTGAGGTGTATGAGTATGTCGTGATTTGTATTTGTGATTGTGTGTCTCTGTCCGTAGTGTTTTTCTAGTGTATGTGATGGGCAAATAGAAGTGAGACTGCCGACTGGAGCGTTAAGAGGAAAGAATTATTTCATTCGTTACAAAATTGTGAACAGGTGACGAGAAGCGGACGAGAAGACTAATCAGTCAATGTAGTCAACACCAATAGAAAATACAACAACCAAATAGAATCAGGTTATAATTTCATCATATTATTATTATTATTTATTCATTTCCCTTAACCCGTAATTCAAGATGTAATGTAGCTCACTCACTCAGTCACAGTGAATAATACACATAAGTTTCTATGTATTGCTAGTGACAAACTGACAACTGGTTTGAGAATTTGTGACCTACTGTCTGTAAAAACTTCAGTAACTTGTCGTGTAAAGTAATGACTAAGAAATCTGATAATTGAATTATTTTCGCTTACAATTGGATTTCGCTTACACATCTCATTCCATTCACTCTGATTGTCTATACTACTACATTTGGACTCAATTTAGCCATTGTTTTAGTTACAGATTGTAGTGCAACTAATAGATTTATTTGGAGCACTTCAACGGATGTTGAATAACGTTTGCTCATAATAGAGTAGAGTGAATAAGGACACAAACTTTGTTTACTAACACTAAGACATCGGTAATGCATTGAAAGAGTTGTGTGATATTAAGCCCAACCAAATATTTCTATCCCTTCATTACATTAGTTCTGGTTTTAATTATAATCAATTTACATTTTGACGAAAGTAGCGTCTCAATCTTATATAGGTACATTCACAATTTTAGCTATAATTTTTTCAACAGTAGCAGTTGTATTTAATAAAGAATGGCTTCGAAAGTCAAAGACATTCAAACTGATTATTTTTAAGGATACTTGATTTCATAAAATAAAATTCTGTCCGTCAATCCATTTGATACAATTTAACATGCGCATTATTTATTATAGATAAAGTAACTAAGTTCATGTTAAAAAAAATTATTTATTGTAATTTGCGTTGTTAGTTATTAATTGAAATCTTTTTAATTGTTTCTAGTGTTGCTAAAAAGATAAGAACGTAAAGATCTAAGACTCCAACATTAGTCCATTGAATAACCCTTAATCCTGACCTTTACTTGGAGGGACATGCCATCATTTTGAACTCTGTGAAAACCTGCCTTATATCTGCAGTGTATTCCTCAAAATTGTAACGCAGATTTTCATTAAAATTCACATTATCAAGGTAATTTCATGTTTGGATTTTTTATATTGGTAAATATTTTAGAAATTTTTATGTCTTAGTTGCCTCTTTATGGACAAATGTAATTATATGCACACCCTGCAGTTTAACCTTATATTGCACTTTTTACATTTATGGTAGGTAATAAAAAGGCAGGGTTGGAATATTTTCATTTAATTCATAGTGGCTATCTTTACGACTACTCATACTCCTATTTTATTTGCTATTTAAGCTAGTAATGATAAAATTCTGCATTGCAGTTTTTAATCAAAGTTGCGCACTAGTAAGCACAAGTCCATTTCAAGTTTTTGAATTTTTAATGGTTTTATTGTCACAATAAACAGATTCAATATTGCAAGAAACTGATTTCCATTAGTGGATTCAATGTAAACAGTAAATGCTATCGGATCATTTGAAACGAAAATAATAAAATAAAGATTTCAATGGGTTTAAATAATATTTTAAACTTTTAGAAAAAGTTGAGAGCTTTTCAGCACTATTTTGTTTTACAGAGACTTTAAAGTAACTTGACCATTACTATTTATCATCCTATTTTCTTCACCCTTTTTCATTGCAGCTTCAAATGTCTAAACTGAGTTTTTATTGTTTTACTAGATTTTAATGAAAGTACAACAAAGACAATATTATTATATGGCGTCTAGCTAGACACTATTTCGGCAGATACTCTATTAGAAATCAGTTTCATGTGATATGGAATCTGGTTTTACTGTTTGACATGACACTAAATAGCAATACAGTATAATACAATTATTATTCTGTTTTTTGCTTCCTTCTTAATACTTTTATTGAAACTAAGTTCGAATTAGTTTTTTGACCTAAGTTTATGCTTCGTTATGTAGTGATCAGTTCCGTTCCGTTTAGAAATTTCTGTTTTTAACAAAACGCTAAGAATTCAAAGACTTTAAGAGAGTAGCATACTTTTAAAGTTTTAAACAAGACGCAGATATGAAAAATATAAGGAAAGGAATATAATTATATGTAGGTTATTTATTTATTTTTAATAAAGCATGGTTTTATATGGAATGGTTTTAATAAAGCATGACTTAATGATATGGAAAAGTATAATCCTTATCTCTATGTTGTTGTGTTGTAATAAATGTCAGCTACTAAAATTAAATTTTATCGGTAGTGGTAAACTACGTGCAATTGATAGCTCCTATTTTCTTTCATTGTTATTTGATGCAATACCAGTGGCACCTTTAATATTTGCATTCTGAGTGATAGATGGAGAGTTGGAGCGTTTTTGATCTAAGATTAGGTAATAGCAAGTTGACTCAGGTTGATAGTTTTTTTTAAATTAATTAATTGTAATTAGACAGCGTAGCTCATCTATTGAACAGTGCTTGGCAAAAACGTTCTTATTAAGAATAAATTTGGACAACGAATTGTATTGCATTCTGAAAATATTTAGCAGCCCCTTATTTTACAAGTACCTAGTAATATATGCCGGTAGTATGACTTCCTTCCTAGAAATGACGTCAATCAAAGACAAGAAGGGTAAATATCTATGTAAGTTGTTGTAATCTCACAGGCATCTGAAATTATTCTCTTTGAGTGGAAGAAAGAATATAACTGACGATTTGTTATTCGAGGTCAAGGAATTTGCTAGGAATATTATATGAATATCGATCGAGCTACAATGAGTAGGAGGGATTATATTTGGTTTGTGTGTGGCAAGATACACGACAATAGGGGTTAGGAGCTCTTTAAATAGAACTGAATTTAATGAGAACAAGTGGTTATAAAAGCTAATGGGGATTAGAATATAAATTAGCATAAGAAAAACTTATTTGTGGTAGATTGCGGTCTTTAGATGCCGTAAAGAGGAATAATATATTATTGACGTACCAATTGGAGGATTAAAACTAAAAACGTAGATTAGTATTGATAAGATACGTCTACGTACACGGCAGTAACTACAGGATTCCTAAGTCTCACTATGCTAACAATAAACTCAATGAAATTACAGCTGTATTAGGGATTTTCTTCATTAAGTTATTTGTTATCCATTTGTTATATTTGCTAATAATGTTCAGCACTCTATTTGCACATCCTGAATACTTTTAAAAGGATTATTAATGCTGAACATATTACATAATGTCAATAATATGAGCGAGTAGTCTGTAATATCAGTATAGAAGGCACTAATTTAGGCAAACAAGTATACTGAGTTGCAATTTGACGAATGATTTAACAAGGAGACGGCAGACGGTTCATTGTTTAAATGATTATGCGGAGAGAGAAAGAGAACATATAAATAGGTATGCTAATAACGGTTGGCGTAGTTAATAAGTGACCTCTTGTAAACTGAAAAAACACGCGATACGCACATTATTACTCTTGCAGGCAGCCTATAAGTCAAAGCTGATGCTTATTGCGTCAACATTTCTATTTATGAGCTGCTATGAATCCATGATAAGGCAAACAAATGCTTGCTTGAAGATAATTTCCGATTATTGCAATTCTACATGGTGTAACAAGAGTTTGTGGTTGCATAAGTAAAATTTGTAAATGCTAATAGATCACTAGGTACTAACAATACTCTAATTATACACACGGATTCGAACATAGGTAAAGCCTTGAAATGTGTGGAGGACTAAAAAAAATAATCTCGTGTTGTAGATCTACCTCACCATGTAATCTTCATGCTTATTATAATAATGCCGAGCGACCAGTACTTGACCAATAAATCAGAAGTCTACTTGTGTTATTGATTTTGCTTCGTGTTTCGCATTACTCATTTTATGTTGAACCGTTTGGCGTAATTTTTATCTCACTGTAGCAACGGATTTTGTGTCGATAACCTTAAAAGCTAATTTTAGGAGATTCCTTTTATGTGCTGTTTCCATTTGCTCTTTGACTTTAACAAGTAAGAATATTGTAAAAATGTCTTTAACCTCAGATTGCAGCAATTACATAGTTAGCTCTCAACATGATGTCTTAGCCTGACCTCTTTTTCGAAAATAACAAAACTCTTCCTACGTTACTATTATTTAACCTGCTTTTAAAAATAGATTCAAGACAAGTGGAAAATAATTAGCTTTTGTTATTAGCAGACATGTTCTACATTACTTGAGTAATTACCCAGTCGGAGTGGATTCGTGTCATTATCTTTTTGTTTCTAATCAGTTTTCTTTTATTTCAGAGTATACAGAAACATTTGAAACATCTCCCTAAATGGACGCGAAAGAACAGTTTTTAAGTGACAAGGCTGCAAAACGGGCTGCCAGAAGTAAGTATACTCATTTAAAATATTTTTTTTATCGATGAAGCTTAAACGACTATTACAATTTTACAATGTCAAATTGTGGATTCGTTTTGTGATACAATGAGTGTAGTACCTCCATAATATTAAATAAGTTTAAATATTTATACTACTCTGTCAAAAATATAATCAGTACATTTTCGCAATTTTTTTGAATTGAGACAAAAACTATGTATTTTCAAAACCATATGTAGTCATTTGACAGAATATATTTATTTATTACTTTCCATTCAATATATAATATTTAAATTTGGTGATTAAATACAGTAAGAGATAATCGTTTTTGAGTTACGTTGAATTTTTTTATCAGCATGCAACAGTTTTTTTGTTAGAGCAATGAACATATAACATTATTGCTACTTAATAGATTATGCATGTTAATAAATATTATCGCATACTTTTTGTACAAGTCCTACATGTATTAGTAAAATTGCTATCATGCCTAATCTTTGATGGATTACTTGATTGATGTTTTCAACAGTGTATAATAATTTAATAACTAATGAACTAATCTTTTCGAGTACCTCATTTTCAGTTAGGTTGTAATCGTTTAACAATAAATGCATGCAAAATGTTGCTTAAATAGTCAGTATACTCATATATTCTTGTATTCTTGCCAACTATAAAACCTTAATTCCTTAACTAAATGAAAAGTTAAAAGGTGAGGGATATTAAGCATGTATAATACTAAGGATGCATGCTATAGGAAATAAGAGACATACCAAATATAATTAGTTTTTCTGCATAGTGTCATCAGATGTAACCGCAATCTTTATATCTTCACAAGATTTTTTGAAAATTATAAAAGTTTTTAAGAATAGTTAAAATGTGCTAGATATAGTACAAAAATCTACATCTTTGATGGTTATTATTATAGATAAATTAATCACAGGAATAGTAAATATAGCCCATTATTGATATTGTAGTGCCAAATGCCTGCCAAAACATTTTCGAGTATTTTCAAATATTTAATAGTAATGAAATTATTTAAATGTGCAGATAGCAGAGTTCATTTTGTGTTTGATGGAGATGGCTTTCCGCAAAACCCTGATGAAGAAACACAACATCCAATCGTAGTCAAATCGATTTCTGAGGAGCGCTACAAAACAATCGGAATTTATCTTGGGTTCCTGCAACAAAGTCACAAATATGAAGTCAGATTCGCGATTCCAATGGAAGAACTGGAAGGCTATGTTAGTTCTTCAGAGGAAAACGTCCTGAAGCTTAAACTTGATCCAATGTGCTGTCACATATTGGGAATGAAATGGCTTCAACATCCAAGACGCTTAGAAGTAAACATGGAAATGCAGATTTCAAGTTCTATAAGCTTTGAGGATAAATTTGTTCTAAAATCGGATATTAATGAGAATCATTTTATTAATATCAAAGTTGTGGCTCAGGTGTTAGGTAATTAAATCTCATTATTTTGGTTTTTCTGACTTTTCTAATATTATACAATTTTCTTAGTAAGGTACTGGTAGGTACCCATTGAATTATTCCTGCTTGTAGGTTATTTATTTCATTATAATAAGAAATGTTGATCTTTGCCACTTGCTACGCGTAAAATCCATTCATGTTGTTTCTATTGTGTGGAAAATAGTTTTGTGAGTCTGAATATTAGAGTGGAAAACAGATAAGGAAGTTATAAAAATTTTCTCTTCTGAGTTCGAGGTTGTAGTAGTTATGCTATAGTCCATGACTTTCCTTTTAGTTATAACTTAAATATAAAACTTCATGAAAAAAGTAACATCAATCACTGTGTTCAGCATTTTCCGTCTACAAGACGTCAATATCATTTCTGGTTCCGACAGACGTATCATATATAATTAATTGCTTTTAAGATTGAACACAGCATTGAATATTAGATCCGTATAGTAGTAAAATAAGAGGATTGAAGTCAATAATTCTTGCTACATCCTATGATATTAGTCTGAGAAAAGCAATCTTATTTAAAATTCAATATGGCGCTGGAATACAAAAGTTTGATTGATGTAGAAAATGGCAACCTGTATCTAATGAATAAGTTAATGCAGTAACGTTCAATAATATCCCTGGCGTATGAGTAGAGGGCAAGGACCTATGCCTTGTGTCTGATTTATAAGTAGCTCTAGGAAAAACTG
>JAAAYG020015713.1:1513-20968 GCA_009936455.2 Tomocerus minor
TGATGTAGTGTTCGTGCTAAAGACAGACAATTCCTTTAATAGTTGCTGAGATGTTAAAATGCAATTGTGTCTTGAGGACATAAGTAGTTTAAGAGATGCATTGGAATGTGTACGCGTACGTTGTAAAAAATCTTTATAAAATGTCTAAAAGCTAAACTGATGTGGCACAGGTTGAGTTGACCTTATCTAATAAAATGGAATGTTTTATTTTATATCTCTGTACGTATAAGGATCAAATATTATAAAGTGATATCTTAAAAGGATGAAATATTCGAATATTAGAGGAGGAAGAATGTAAATTATCTCTATTCTCTAGCTGTAGTATAAGTAGCTGCTAAATATATGTCTGTAGTATTTTAGGGAGACTGTAAGTAATATAAGTAGCTTAAAAGCTGGATATGATGAAAACTTTGCAATTCCCTTATTATTTTCACAAGGGAGAGAGAAAGGAAAGAGAAAGTAGTAGTAGTAGTACTGAGTGAGTAGTACCTACTACATACAGATCGACTAAAGCTCTTTGACTTCAGTTCAGAGAGACTAGTTTGAAAGCGTAGCTTTTTAAGATATATGAGAAGGTTCTATATATAGGCTGACTCTATATAGTTAGTATGTCTCTATTATTTATGTATGCTAGTAGGATATGATCTGTCTGGGTGGAGGGAGGTCGTAGTGAACTGTAGGCAAATATTCTTCCATAATATATAAATCTATTTGCTACTGAGATATAGTTGGACAGGGAAAGTTCTAATAGCAGTTGAGTTGTTACTTATCATAAGTATATAAGCTATAGATACATACATAAATTTATATAGATAGTAGAGAGGAAAAGAAAGGATGCAAACAGGGATTTCTATATATACCTAAGTAACGTTAGTTGAGTTTAGCTGACAGACATGACAGCTATGCTCTACTTATCACAGTTCCTATCTTATACTCCTGCAATGTGATATAATAAGTACATAGGAGGCGAAAGTAGACACGAAGTTTCCAAATAAACGAAAGTAGACACTGCTTGTCTTTACTACTTGTTATCTAAATACGACTAGCATCCATATAAGTAACTATCTATGTATAAGTATATAGAGAATATATATGAGTATACATGTTCAAGGAAGGAAGAGATAGACTTTCCATTATCTATCATCTTTCTTGTGCAGAGCAGAACAGCTATTATTACATTACGTACATCACATTACATTAAAGCACATCATTTTCCATTAGATTAGATTATAGGAAGCGTATGCGAATTATAATAAGTAACTTCGCCTGGAAATCATTTTTAAAATGAGCCAGAAAGAATAAAAGATGTCAATTCAACTTTTAAAAGATGAGTGACTGCCTCTTGTCTCTAAGCCTTCGAGTTTTTTTTTAACTTTCGTATAGATCCGTCCACAAAGACGAGATCTAAAGGAAATTTTTTTACAAGCTCCATTTTTTACAGAGTGCATTTGTAATCTCTATAAGGTTATATAATATATTAAAATGATAATAGTGTATATAGGATGATGGGATGTCACGTCTTGTCATTTGGTGTCACATTATGTCACTCAGTTAACATAACACAGATATGAAGTCAGAGAGAGAGAGGCAAGCATCAAGGCTAATAATAACAACTCTACTTAAACTTATACATTGCCCTTTATTAGAAAAAACTGTTGGAATCCTTGTCTTTGTTATTTTATTGAGTTGTAAATAGGGTGGAAGGGCTTCTTATCTCAGTCCTCTCATCTTTAGTAGGCGGATGACGGCAAATGATACGAAGTGACGCGCAGGGAAAATTCGTCAAATGTTCTATTTGCATTTTGCATAAAAGTAAAGTGCAGTGGGAATAAAGAGCTAAGACTTAAGAAAAACTGCGTGCGTCACGCCCATCACATCACAATGGCACATAATTGTGATTATTACATATACTTAGCAAAGTCTCTTTATATATATATATATATATCAACACAAGAATATATATGGATTATTATAGATACTTACATTCCTGACTTTATTCGAGAAATAAAAAAAAAGTGTTTGAGCAAGAATTTTTAATATTGAATGCGAGTATTTTGAGGAAGTTGATTAATTTGGAATATTTTGCAGGGCGAGACGGACGACTCGACGAGCTGCAGTGATGATATCATCCGCCTGGGGCATATCACTTTTGCTATGGCCACCTTGGATTTACGCCTGGCCATATATCGAAGGGAAGCGGACAGTTCCGGAAGACAAGTGTTATATTCAGTTCATCGAGACGAATCATTACATCACGTTCGGCACTGCTATAGCCGCTTTCTACATTCCAGTCTCCATCATGCTCTTCCTCTATTGGCAAATCTGGAAAGAGACTGAGAAACGACAGAGGGATCTTTCTCAGCTCCAAGCTGGGAAAAAAGATTCCAGTCGAAGGTCCAATTCCAGGTTCGCTTTTTTCTAATCCCTTTTTATACAACTATAGTGGGCCATTGGGCTTTGCCCCTTAATTCTTATTAGCTACTCGTCTTGAAGTTCTACTTCTGTCACAGGGTGTTACAAATATCCGTTCACTTACAACTTTCACCGCCAAAAATACTAACACTAATTTCACAACAAAATACTACACAAAAAAGTTTATGCTATCTTTTTGGACATTATTAACTTTTAGCGTTCACTTTCATCTATTTTTTTGAAATACGCAATTGTATTTATTTACAATGGGAAAATTGTATGTCAATTGAAATCTGGATAGCCCTGTGTATCTATAAAAGGATATAATCACACAAAAGTCAGCCTTAACACAGAGACATAAGCCATGTTGTAGCCATCAGAATAAAATCATAGGAAAATCTACACTCCATTTTGTAATCTTGGTCACACAAGTGTACAATGCAACATTTACAACTTCTATCTCGCTAGCTTCCATACAAATAAGTCGTCGGGAGGTGGATAGTGTTGAATTATAGATAAATCTATGTCTGTCTCTCTTCGCATGTAAGTAAACAGATCTATGAAGATTCGTAGATGTATTCGTGTAACATTGACATTAGCCAGTTTTCTTGATACTATTTTCAAGGAGTGAACATATGGACTGTATACGCAATACGCTTCCATAATCAATAGTAACGTTATCACTCTCTGCAGTACCCACTTACTTATATGTATTAGGGATAGGACACATGCTTCACTGTGTGTTTAACGAATTACTCTCACTAGTCCATTGGACTTATACAGCCTTACTTCTTTCTCCCTTGTGGGAACAACTTCAGAGAAATAAGAAACTCCAAGAAGCCACCAGCATCCCAATTCTTGTTAAACGTTGACGTGTACATCGTCGTGGGACACTAGAAACTACTGCTACCCTATATTCCTGCAATATCATAGTAAATATATTAAAATTATAGCATAAAGCTACAGAATATATTATGTAGCAGTGCAATGTACCTACATTATATACGAATTACCTTAATCTAGATTTCCAGGATCCCTCACACAGACAAGTTAACCGAATACATTATCTCAAAATATTGGGACTAAAATGCTCTTCCAACAAATGCAGATTGTTTACATTAAACTGTCTGTTTTATGACTATTAACGTCAAGCGAATTCCCTTAAAAACTATGTAGACTAGTTCAAAAACAACTGCATAAATGAAATTCAAGTTTTTTTACACGGATATTATAAATCATTGTTCCATTTTGGTACATAGAAATCAAGATACTTGTTTGAAAACGGAAATGAAAGTCAAAAATGTTATTATTTCCTCAGGTCGTTTTTGTTTAATTTTACAATATATTTTCATTATTAGAGAGTTTCTAGCCCAGAACTTATTAAATATAGGAATAATAATTTGGTGTATCTATTAAGCAGATTTTAAAATGTCTTGCTTATATTACAACAAAAAAATCTAATAACATCACAGTATAAATCAAAGCATGAATGCGCATATGTGAGTGTTTTAAGTGTGTGTACTCAAAAATGCAGGATAAATACGTAATGAGTGAGTAATGCCTATTTTTGTATCTATTTTTGTTAGTGCTGTGAGTAAAAAGCATGGTAATAAAGCTTAAAAAATTTGTATAGCATCGTTGAATAGTGAAAGAATTGGTGGATAGTAAGGAGGAGAATGCACGAGTAGAGTAAGTTGAAAAAAAGAGTTTAGCTCTTTATTCATATTCCAATTTCCAGTTAATTAACACGTTTCATGAAGTGAAATCCCATAAGGAAAGGAAAGGGTTCATTGCTATGTTATTTTATTAGGGAAGGTAGCGATGTATTGTTTTGCATGGGGAACTCTTTGCAAAGTGTGAATGAATGAATGAGAATGGTTCGCCTATAGAACGAGGCTAAATATTTAAATCTTTCATTTGCTCTATTGAGCACTTAGCTCCACTTTCACCTCCTCCGTTTCCTCTTTTAGTATGCCATCCATTTTGCACAGCTTTCCTCTACTATGATGCTATAGACGTAGACGAGGAGTAAACAGCCAGAGCATCTCTCCAGTGGCAATGATGTTTCGCCCAAGAACCACCGAGCCAGAGTCAATGCAAAGCAATAGCAAAGATTTTACGAGAGAGCATTGTGCTCGATCATGGAATCTTTCGTCGGCTCTTCCTTTTCCACAATCCCTTACTCCGTTCCACCAACACATTCCTTTCACTATATATACAAGAAACAATGGAACTAAGCATACATATAGACAGTAGTTAATAACAGAACAACATGGAGAAAGTTAGGGCAATAGATGCACAATGTCTACCTTCCATAAATATATCATCATATAATGGTGAGCATTACCATGTTTGCTCTAATTAACACCTCGCCACTCAGAAATAGCCCCCCCCCTTTTCCCTACGGTTCAATTGTCCAACACGACCAAGGAAAAATAAAATTACTCACTTGCACAACTGAGAACCTTAAAATTTAAGCAATGGACGCACCAAGTGTTTTCCATGAACATCTATTTTTCTGACCTGAACTCAAATCTACAGTTTGTGTACGAAGTAAAACTCAGTTCTTATCCTTAACACTTTCATGAGCCATTATGAAAGATTTTATGCATTTTCCACCGAATTAACTTTTACTGTACAAATACTTTCCCCAATAGACAGTGAACTACTTTCTACGCCTTAAAATATTTACATACGATTTTAGGTTTAAAAATATTTTAATGTGAGTTTCAGGCAGAAACCCACATTAAAATTTCAAGATTTCATATTTTTTTGAGCTAAGTTCATATGGTTAATGTGAAACATTGAAACAAAAAAAAATTATTGTAATTCCTGTTGGGCATGAAAACAAAAACTAATTATTTATTAGGTTTAGTGATTTATGCTTAAATTAAGTTTGTACTTATGAATTTGCTAGTAGCAAAGGATTTCTTCGTTATGAAATGGAATTTCATGTATGTAAAACTTAATTTCATCCAATTGATGATATGAGACTTTTGAAATTAGTTTAAACCTGTAGACATATTGAAGAAATACGGCATGTATGTATTTTCAGTGAAGTAGCTTCACACCAAAGGAGCAGAGTAGTTTAAATTAGCTTAGGTAACTAGTACATTCTCATTCTGAGTATTACAAAAGGTATTTATTCTCTATATACTACTAAGTAAACATATAGTCGAGGAATATACTTATAAATATGCTATTACTCATAGTATAGAGGCTCTGTTATGGTTGTGTAGCACATGGTTTGTTTGTAGTACTTAGTCGTAGGCTAAAGAGAGAGAGAGAGATGGGGAAGTGAAAGTAGGAGTGTATCTGTAATATGTATTAACTAGAAAGGGAAGTAAGACGAGGAGAGAGAGAGAGAGGGAGGGAATACAACAGTAAAAGTTGAATGGGGCTTTTAGAGCTCGGTTGATTGCTTCTTCGTTAACTTCCTGTGCATACATTGGAGGAATCTAATGTTACAGAGAGTGGAGTGAAATGAAGGCAGTGCATTTGCTCTCCTGCTCTCCTTTCCATTTGCAAATACAATAGCATTGTCGAACGGGGAGAGAAGATGTGGCCAGGCCAGGCAGGGCTCAGTTCAGTTCAGCATTATTGCAATGCTTGAGTAGCAAGTGGCAAACTAAGTACTCTCCTCCTTCCTTCCTTACCTACTTACGGCCACATTCACATTACAGTCACAACTGTACGTTCTGGGAACAAAATTAAATTCAATTGAATGCAAGGGAAGAGGAGGGAAGTGCAATGAAATGTTGTCCTATGTACCAATTTACTCCCAAATCCAACTCATTAAACTACGTTTACCTACGCGTAACAACCATCACAATCCTCTACAAATACACACACACACTCACTCACTCTCATATTATTGATTTTTCAATTTTAGCAGACAAGTGTACAGGGTGACACACCTGAAACCTATCAAAAGACTTTCGGTGACAGAGAAGAAATCCAAAGAGGGAATCACTCCTAAAAGTATTTACTTCTAAGGAGGGAACGACTCTAAACACGGACGTTGCTCTTACGACGGAACTTACTCCAAAAGCGGGAACCACTCCTAAAGGCGGAATCAATCCTAATAGCATCAACTCTCATGATATTGCATTCACAACACGGTGCTCTCCTGTAGGGACATGAAATTCAAATGCAATGCAAATACAATTCAGATGTTTTTTATTTACATTTTATATAACTATTCCATAAATATCAATCAATAATATACTTACGTATGTAGGTAATGTTATGCGAATCTATCATAATCTTATGCTTGGTCTTCATTTTTCATTTATAATGCCTTCACTCATATACTATTATTTATCGTATGAACTCTTGAATCTGTCGTATTTACAACTGTTTATTCTCTGAGTTATTAATTGGATTTACGAAAAAAGAAAAGTTGCACGAAATAGAGTTTGGTTTTAAGGAAAAAGTGTTAAGATAATTTTGGTCAGCTTCTTATATGCTAACTGTGAAGATTTATATGGTGAAAACGTTATGAAAAAAAAAACCCTGTATATATAGAGGATATTAGTGATGTTCAAGTCTCAGATTCTATTGACAGCTTTTATCTAGGCAAAAAATACTGCCAACTTAAAAGACATAAAATGGGTCGTATCTACTTTCATGTTTTCTGCAGATTGGGTCCTCTAATCTCCATGCATGCATGTAGGGGAATGAAAGAGTGTGCTTATGCCTTCTATCAATGTTTTATTTATTCGCGAAGGATGGGGAGAAAGAAATCTGTTAAGCATTCATGTACTTAGCGTCTCTTCCATTATTAGTTCCCCATGCATAGGATCGCCTGATTTTCTACATTTTCCAGTTTCCAGTGTGATGCACAACTTCATAGAACTGAAAATACGGAATAGCTGACAATGAAATAGACAAGTTAATAATATATTTAGAAATTTGTGAGCTATAGTCACACTCTATAGAATTAACAATTTGTGGAATTTCATTTTCGATCTCCAAAGAATTCCTTCTTTTTCTCTGACTCAACTGAACTGCTAGTTTCCAGTTTCCATAATTAACTCTTCAATAAACAATGAGTTGATGGACTTGAATCTATTGTACTTTTGTAGTGAGACTGACAAGATTTTCTTTACTTCTTTGATCAAAATTCTATGAAAATAATGGCTACTATGTGTGTTAGTTATTTTATGGGGGATTTATGGATGTTTTGTAAGGGAATTTGATTATAGAATAATTTGGTATTTGTTTGAATAACGCACGTTATATGCATAAGATTTGGCGTGTCAAAATGGAATGAGGGAAACGTGTCTGTATATAATCTGTATGATTATCCTTTGAGAAGTTATTTTGACATGTAGCGCATGTTCAATAATGTTATGTTCGTAAAAGGGGAAAAAGAACTAGAGATAGTAGAGTGAATGATAAGTAGAGAGTTAGGAGGATGTGTAGAGAAGTGGATTTTTTTTTGTTTCATCCTATTTTTAGCTTAAGGGCAGTAATGGGAAGACATAAGGAAGAGTGGAATAGGAGCGATTAAGTAGGATAGAAGGAATTTTGCTTAGAATTCAATTTCCCATCCACCAAATGACAGAGCCGGGATTTTCTCGCAGATATTTAATTTGTTTTATTTTAAGGAATCCTTTTGTTCTTGTACACTAAGTAACATTGAAGTCGCACTCAATTGCATTGTCTCTTTCTTACGACTTGTTCTTCTCCTTCATATCACTCCCTTTTCCTATCGCGTCAATGCAAATGTATAAAATGTGTAAGAAGGACGATGGTACTCGGAGTAGTAAGAATTTAGTTGTTTGTAATTGTGATGTAGAGAGAGAGAGAGAGAGAGAGAGAGAGAGAGAGAGAGAGAGAGAGAGAGAGAGAGATGTGTATAGTTTTAGTCGTGTAGCTCAACTCCTCACAACACAAACTCCAACGAACTACGTCTGTTTTGTCCTCTTCTCTTCTCCTGCACTCGACTGCGAATAGAGATAAGAGTTTAGGAACTTTATCCTTAAGGAGTTAGCAGAACAGAAGGATGAGTTTTTATCTGATTCAAACCAGTATACATTTCAACTCAATGCTCTCTCGTCTTATTCTCTCTCTCTCTCTCTCTTTACTTTCTATATACGCTATTTTCTTCTGTTCAAATTACAAATAGATATACACCATGCAATATTTTATAATTTATTTAGATGCACATGTAGCCATAATGATGGTAATTGGCTATTAAGAGCATTTTCCCTTCATTTAATACCATTTTGAATGATTAACTCTGTAGATACAATTAAATTAGTACTATGAAGATTTTGAATGTGGAAATTCAGTCCATAATGAACAAAGTTTCAAATCCAATTCATTCTCTTGTAATCTACATGAGCTATAGAAAATCATGGAAAGATATTTTCTAATCAGCATCTCAAGAAAAGATCTAGTACTTTCTGAATGATATATATTCGATTTGTGTATAATGATCTAATTTTATAATTTAGACCACAAGTTACAAATAATTGTCTGAAAATAGGAATGATAACATTGATAAGTATTCCTGAAATAGTTCAGTTTTCAAGGAGTTGGCTAGTTTCACTTCATTTTCTCATTATTTTAGAAATGGGATATTTTAATATTCTAAAGAGATTCTGATATAAAGTCATTTCATATTATAGTAAAGTAACAGGGTTAGGTATTATGCTTTTAATAGCCTTCTTGCTAATAAATGATATTGATGTAGTGATTGCGTGAGGACGAGGAGAGAGAGAGATAAGGAGGAGTTTTGAAACTTGTTCAATTTCCTGTCAGTTTCTTGTTAAATGCATTTAAAATTGGATCTAGAGGCATCCAGTTACATTTATTTGCTAAATGGGCGAGTTTGGGAATAGATATTGAAAGTGGAGAAAGTTTCCTTTCACATAAAGTGAGCGTAAGGACATAATGTATTTGTAATTTAATTTTTTGCGACGATAGTTATTATCTACATCACATCGAAGCGAACTGTCATCTCTTCTCCTACTACTCTCCCGCAATTCATTTCGTTATTGAGGATGACAGAAGGGAAGAGAACATCCTTAAGTTTGTAAAGCAATTACATTTACTAGGTTTGTGGAAAGGAAGCGAAGCAATGAACTTGTTTAGTCATATTGGAGAACAACTTTCATATCTATTTCGTTCCTTAGTTCTAGCAATCCACTCAACTTTAATATCATCGATCTTATGAAATGTCTCATCAAACATTTCCTGTTGTCAAATTGAGTTTATTCTTCAATTTGCAACTGCAGAAACTGTTTTTCAACAGCCAAATTGCACAACACTCATTGATTAAAAGCCAGTTCGATAAATCTTAACCGTCATTTATTATCACTCACAAAATTACTTCACCATTCATTAAAGGGCATCAAAAACGGACTATATATACCGGGCTAACAGCTCTAATTTTTACAATCACTAAATAAATATACAGAGAGAACAACTCTTCAGGGTTTACACATAATACCCTACAGTTTTAATCATTCTCAATCTGTAGATTTATTTTAGGTAATAAAAGAGCTGAACTTCTTTCCAAGTCATCATCAAAAAATGTAAAGCGAGACTGCGTGAGTGATCCTTAGAATTTGAACACTCGAGAGGCTACAGGATTCAAGAGCTGTATCCTGTATCATCATTATCCATTATATCGTTCTTCTTGTTGTTGAGTCCTGAGGATTAGGTACATAGCGTTACATCCCGTGAAATCAATTTGAAACGGCAAAGGGCAAAAGGTTCACGCATATCATATCCGATATTTTAACAGAATACTCTAACCTTTGTACACAATCCTTTTTAATATTTAAGTTCCCAACCAGCAAACACTCTAATAGAAAAGGAAAAACATTATTGGGATTAATAAATGGATATTATTTCCCTAATAAAAAGTTTAATATAGTTGTACATCAATGTGCATGACGTACATTTAACTTTTGTATTGTTTTACTTGATTTGTGATAGCGTGATTTTTTTTTTGGTTAAGCAAATGGAGGTCATTAGAAAGTTACTATCTGTATATAGTATAATTATAAATAGGTACTTGAGTAATGCATATTTATCTTCGAGGTCATTTTGGTTTAGCTTTCTGCTACAATTAAAACTTAATTGATGGCTCAACATCATGCAATGTCATCATTACACTCTGCGATATTTATTTCGATATTCGTAGGAATTTCATTTGTTCAAAATTGTCGAGCAACACCATACAGAAGTTACGTGTATGCTAAACGAATTAGAATTGTTCTTGTGGGGCTTCTCTCCTTACACCTTATAGGAATGCACGATCAATTGCGATCGAGACTGATACTGTATTTTCCTGCATAGCATAGCCTGTAGTTTTGTCGATAAAAGCTTTAAAAAAATGAGAAATTAGGTTTTTAGACAAAGAGCAATAGCTCAGGTAATGCTAGTCACTAACCTGACAATGTAACCATTATCCTACTGACATTTTACTTTCTATACAGTGAGCTAGATTATTTTATTCACTAGCTACACTGCAACAAACTATTTGTCGACAGAAATTCAAAGAAGACAATAAAATGTGGTTTTAATATACTTTAGCTAGGAAATAGGATATTAAATAGATCCTAGTAACAGTGTAAGTGTAACAAAGAAAGTAGGAAAATTGGAGAATAGATAATAGTCACTAGGTACATATAATAAATATGCATTCTGTGGTTGATAGCATTGTCGACAAAAAGATGTGTAGAGATGAAAAATTAGGTAAGAGGTGAAGGTAGACGAGATAAGGAATGATTGTAAAATAAAAGGTGGGTTAGGTTATTGTAGGAAAAGAAGTTTTTATAGCACCCATACGGCATGTTGGGAGTTTCTACATTAGATTAGTGAGATATAATATAATTTTATTGGCTCTGTTCATTCAGAGAGGTAGATGGAAGTTGAGTTGAGGTAGGAATTGAATAGCCTGACTAAGGATAAAATATAATAAACTATAATCCAGGAATTACGTCGAGACAGAGAGAAGTCTTTTTGCGGAGAGAGAGAGAGGGATGTAAATAATACGGCTGTGTGTGTATGTGTAATAGGGAGCAGAGGGGATATTGTATGTATAACAGCATTTAATAAAGTAAAGCTTAGGTAAAGGAGGTAGGGAAAAGGGCAGGGAAACATTTTACGATGATGAAAAGTGAAATCTAATAATAAGCCTCCTATTCCATTTCATTCTTTATTTCTCAAGATACTTTCCTGTGAATCCAATCCATTTCGCCTAATGTAATGTAACATAACGAAAGCAAAAGCAGCAACATAAAACATATCTATCTATATCGGAGTCAAGTGAAGCCAGGTCAGAGAGAAAGGCAAAGGAAGCCATCGGATACAAATACAGGAAACTGTGGGAAGCGATCCAGTTTTATTTACTTTTCCACTAACTATTAGTACTAGCTATCTACACAATGCTCACTCCTTGATGCCTAACTCGAAAAATTTCTGCAGGAGGGGAAAGTGAACGGGGAAAGAGGTGAAGAGAGAAAACTAGAAGTCTAATTCTCTCTCTCTCTCTCTCTCTCTCTCTGCCTCTCCTTTCCCTTCACCGAATTTTCAAATGGCACAACTTTTGTTCAGCAGCCTTTCAATCCAAGTCGAGTGGTTGGGTTTAGGCTTTAGTTACTTTCTCCTCTAATAGTTTTCCTCGCTATTTATTATATTAATGCATGGACGGAGGAGGGAGTTGACGTAAATGCAGAATCTAATATCAACCACGGCCTTTACTTAGCAATATTGCTTAATAATGACCCAATAGCTATTATCCTATGATTTCCCAGTATTTTACCCGAATTCGGTTTCCGTTTCACCGTATCATCTTCCCTCTTCTAGTTCTAATTCTCTCTTTGCTTCCGTTTGCCAAACAGAACTTTTTTATCGCTAACAAATCACTTTACAAACGTGGACTAATATTCCTAGATATATATATTATTATTCCTTGAGGAGATGGAGAAATGGAGATACTACTCATATGGATTTCAGCGGAAAAAAAGGATCGTCATAGGAAATTCAATACAAGAGATAAAATTTCCTACTAATGGTAGTCATTCTGTTTTGGCTCGTAGTAATTTAATTGTTTGCTCTGCCCTCAACTCAATTTGCTTATTGAACCGAGGAGAAGGAAGAAAGAGAATCTCGCTCTTTCAAGTAGACAGACACAAGAGGAAGGAGACGTGGCCAAAACCTTCACAAAGTAATCTACATACACTTTAACAACACAAGACACAGGGAAATCTATATATACCAACCGAAACGAGAGGAGATAGTTTTGATGTGACAGGTGGATCTTGTCTTCGCTGATCTCCCTTGAATCTGATTATCCGCGAATAAATTGATGTTGCTATTGCCATATGAAATCCTTCTGCTAATCTTGTTATCTTCTCCATTCACTCAGTCCGTTCAAGAACACCAGAGACATTATATCAACTACATCGAGGTAAATATTTCAGACACCGGAAAGGTGTATCCTTTTTTATTGCCAAGGTCTACTGACTTCTAACTTTCAATCTTCCATGTCTGACTGAACACCAGAATCTACAAAATATTTAGCTACATTTTGGCTCCAGCTTTTTTGATATTAATTGAACATTTTCCAAATCCATGCAGAAGATCTTCCCATTATTTCCTATAATGAAACTTAGATATCTTTGGAATTTAAATGCTTCTGCAATTATTCTAAGATGAAATGGGCAATCTTAAAAATTGCAGTTTTAGTTTTGACAAATTTCAAATAAGAATTCAATATTTTCCAATATGCATTAAGGTCATTTATGTTTATATGGATCCGACGCAGATATTTATTTAGCTCCTTTTTATATCCTGGCTTTCCGGCCTCTGCTTATAAGGGTAGACAGGTAGGTGGTTAGGTTTATTTCGTATCCACACGGGTTGGTTTGTTGGCATTAGTTGGAGGCCGGGGTTGTCTCATTGATGATAAGGTTATACACATGTCCACATAGCGTGTATTCTGTGTCTAGATCGGGAACGACGTAAACATTTTGCGTTTTGTCGTTGTAAGGACTGTCGGGCTTGGCCTTGCCTTGCTTTGCTTCGCTTGGCTTGGCTTACCGTAGCTTATTGTGTGTCCTTCGTTATCTATAGCTTCAGTTAAGCGAAAAGACGTTTTATGGTTTTAATCTCAACTTTCTTCTATCTTTATGTCTGCTTTCTGCTCCACTAGTATTCCATAGATCAGAGCCAGAGAGTTTCCTACTCTCAATAATATACATACTACTTACTACCACTGTGTGCTAGATATCTTTAGCATGGAAATACAATAATTCTTGCCTGGAGACAGGGACTATTCTTACTTTGGATTAGTGTTACCGACAGGTGATGCAATGTATTTGCAAAATATTTTCCTCGAAAGATTGTTACAAAATATTATAATATAAAGTTCTCAAATAAATTCACTTAAATACCTTTTATCATTTTTATAAATACAGCATATTATTTCATATATATTATTATTAGATTGATTGAGAGTGTGAGGTGACGGATGTGAACATTTGAATGAGAAGTTGGTGTTTCCTGGATCTCCAATGATGTTTGTAACTTTTTAGGGATGTGAAAAAGAGAGGCACATTAATTACCTACCTGATAATATTTGAAACACATCTCTGTTTAATATTTAGAATAGTAGTTACAGTAGGAAATATGAGTTGCCGTCGGAAAAATTCTTTGTGCCTACTCACTTTTTACTTATTTTCAAAGCAAAAAAGCTAAGGAAAGGAGTTATTTGATCAAAGATTGGGGAAAATGTGGTTTCAATGACCTACAATGCAGTGTAAGTAAGTAGTCTGAATGGAGATGAGTATATAAGTGAGGATATAGAAAGGGCATTGAGTAATCATTTGGCTAAAGCACAAGAAAAGCTTTCTTATAAATGCCGGTAATAAGTAACTGCTAAGGTTTCATCATTGAATAGTTTTTTTAGTATGTAGTAGTAAGAGCTTATCTTGAATGTGAGTGGTAGATATAGATTATTTTGTATATATATAGGCTATGTAAGAGAATCCAATCTTTCTCAATCGCTGTTTAGTTGATCTGCGATACCTATGCCCTCAAATATGTAGATATTTCTATCATCAAAGATGAATGAAGCTCTAGAAAAACACGTCCAGTGAACAGTAAAGAAAAGATAGGAAAAATAAAATATCTAGGAGCTACACGCGGTCGGCGAGTGAAAGATCATACGAATGAATACAGACAGTTCCTTTGAAGATCTATGCGATAGATTCCAAGTTGAGTTTCACTCACAGATTCCCTTCTAACTTAGTCTACAATGGTAGTAAAGAAAGAAAGGGAGAAAAGAACAAGAAAAGTACAAAGGTATAATTACTGACATACATACATACATTCTGCCCAATAAACTAAAACTATAGTGTCTATGGCATGTATAAATAAAGGGATATTCCCCTAACCTTTACAGATATCAAGGATGTCGAAGGCCCCTGTGCTCTCCCTACCTATACACTTATGATATTAGATATTATGTAGCAGTAGCCAAAGTAAAGTAAGCCAAAGTAAAAGTTTTAGCCAGCAAAATCGCTAAAAGTAAGGGGCAAGCGTCTTTTGACGTGGCAGTTCTTTTTTTCCTCCTGGCTCAACTTTTCCTATACAAAACCATCTACACAGCCAGACTAACTGAGTTCAGTACCTAACTATCTACATAACAGACTTTCTTTCCTCTTCTCTGTGAGATTTTATACACATAGGTACTTAATAGGATTCTCCATGACCGAAACGTAGTCAAAGATCCAACTCCCTACTTCTCTCTCTCTCTCTCTCTCTCTCTCCAGATACAGATCCTTTCACTCCTGGCTACTTTAGTTTGACTCCGAAAATACACACTAGAATTCCTGAAGAGAAAGTAAACTGAATCCTAGATCCCTTATACCTAGTTCTATTATGAACTTGGGTTAGTTACCTATAGTTTTCAGACAGCTCCGTCTTCCATCCTGCCTTCCTTCTTCCCTCCCTCAAGAACAACTAGAACGCATGAGGCGAATTAAAATTAAACTAGAAACTTTCTACTCTTTATTTGTATTTATCTTCTCCCTCTCTCTCTCTCTCAAGTTGGAAGTGGAACTGAGGGTGCATTCAAAGAAATCCTCCTCTCTACTCTGACTAACAAATATTCGCACCAAACACGTTTTGTACACACACAGGAAATATATTCTTGCCTAAAGTGTCTTAATTAAGGCTTAATTCACTACATTTATTATGCAAGACTATAATTACATTAATTACATAATTGCATTATGTACCATTCAGTGAACTAAATACTTTACATTTCAAATTATCAGTAGAGAATTTAGGCATGTTGAAAAATCCGTCCTTCTTTATTCTTTACACAAAATCTAAGAAAATGCTCTACCACTATGTATAAATGGCTTTTGTCTTACAGTCTTAAAACTAAATTCTGGGCTACCTCCTTTTGTATCCTAATATTATATATCCAATATCCTCAAGCAACATTGCTTCATTCGGTAGACAACGAAGTTTCTGTTTGGATTCCAGACTCTGGACAGTATTGTGAATTATGAGCTTTCTACTTTTGTTTGTTTATCATCTTACAACTAAGGATAGTTAGGATATAGGCATCATAATTAATGCAGACATAGTGATATAACTTTAGTTATATATATGGTTATATACAGTGTATATCCCATTTATAATGTGAAATATTGATAATAAGCATGGCTACGAAGGATTCTTAGTTTTTTAGACATTTGCAGGAGATCTGATTTGTTAACGATAGGATATCTTTGTTCTGCTACAAGTTTCTTTATTGAGCTATACTTTCTCTTATTTTATGGAGTTGGGCTTTTTCTCAGAAACATCGTATTAAAGGCTGAAATTAATCTGCCTAAGGCAAATGAAGGGAATCCCAAAGGTAAATACGGAAAAGATTGGTTTTATGTGAAGAATACAATATTTATAATTATTGATATTCTTGTAGTGGCTTTGGAAAACGTTGATTAGATTTCTCTGTTTCTGTGTGTGTGGAGATGAGTAGTTGGAGTTGGGCTCGTTATTGGAATACAGATGAGTACTAAGAAATATGATTATTGTGTTTACAGACAAAGGTCCACAGATAAAGTTTCTGGCGAAATGATAACGAAATGAGCAATTCTTATTTTTAAGATAAGAACTATTGAAAAGAAAAAGATACTAAGTTAGATAGTAAAATAGGGGAATGAGAGAGAGAGAGAGTTGGGCTGTGCTCATTTCGTAGTCAATGTAGTGGAGAAAGTTGTGACAATAGAATAGACGTAGGTACAATAGAAGACATTCAATGCTATATAATGCAATATGCTCGAAAGTTAAAAGAAGGAAAGTCAAGTCGGCCACAAAATGTAGACGTATGAGAAACAAAAGGAGACGAACAAGTTTTTAAACAAAGGAGACTATTGTCCTGTATTGTGCTATTATATTGTACTCTCTCTCTCTCTCTCTCTCGCTCATTCTTATCGTCCTCCCTCACTACTCACTGACTGCATCTCTTACAACATCTGTGTCTGACTCTGTATCTGAATTTCTTGGAAAATAACTATTGTGGATGTGTAGGAAAGGAAAGTCATCTCATTAGTACGTATGACATGATGAGAATTTCGAAAGAATGAAAATGAAACCATTGCACTGAAAGAATAAAGAGGCACAGAAAGGCAATGAAGTTAACGAAGTCTCTTCCTCAACATCTTCTTCGTCTTCTTAGTTACAATTTATGCGAAACTGATAGTGAGTGGTGGGGAGAGAGAGGGACGAAGGGAAAGGAAATCCCATCATACTTGATAGTGTTCTTAATATGGAGGAGAGAACTTACAGGATGTTGTGAACAGGGAATTGTAGGCTGAAGTCAACTCCTGTTTCTTCTAGAAATCACATTCATTCATCCTCTCTACTCCTTTATTTACAATTAGTGAGTACTACTCGACTACTATAGGGAAGTATCTCTTGTTATTTCTGAAATAGATATCTGTACATTACGTAATAGTGCCTCCATTCACACTCTTAAGTAAATACTACATGTAGGCACATGAAATTCTTTTGTTCTTGGCTACTCAGTATCAAAGATGACACTAATCAGGTATCGTTAACAGAAACATAACACGCTAACCTACATTTCATGTGGTGCCACAATAATAAACATCTATTGCCACACTTTTCTTTTACTACTATTGTTTAAAACATCAACATTTATCTGTGCTACACATCACAGATCACATACCACACCATGAATTATTTCCAATCTCAGCCCTTGTATACCTTAGCATCTAGTAAAACCACGTGGAGTTTTGTGGTGGTCGTACGAAGTAAATGGGAATTCTGTTTCTTATAAGGAAAAGTCTGAGAGTCCAATTTTCATTCTGATTCTTTTTTCCGGATGCGAAATACAACATTACTTCAAACTAAACCCAAATTGCTAAACGAAAAAAAAAACTGCGAAATAATAAAAAATAACCTGTCTTTAGCCATCATTCGTTTATTTATTGAAAAAAAGATTACTTAGATGAATCTTTACGACTACACAGTACCATTTGGTTTTGACAGAAATAAGACTTCATGTTTTTGTGTCTATTCCTAATTGTGCATTAAAAGATCAGATCAAGAATCGTAAAAATAGTGGTATAAACCATTTGATTTTCTCAGGTATGCCTATAGAATTATGTAGGTTTGTAGGCAAAGGAATCTATTATTTCAACAGTCTACACAGTTTATTTCAATTTGCAAATAAGATATTCAGTTGAATGTTTGAAATGAAAAAGCAGTACCGACGGTAGTGAAATATTACTTGCCCGAGGTGGGAGCAATTTATTTATATCTCATAGTAAAGTTCATTCAAAAGTACTCATCATACATAGTCATACAAGACGCAGAGCTCATAAACTTGAATTATTTCTACTCATATGTGAATGGCTACATGAAAACTATTTCAAAATGTTTCTAGTGTACCTTAAACTATATATCCACCTTTGCTAGTATAAACTCAGGAGAAGTCTTTCATTTATATAGCAATGGTATAAGATTGCTCTATAGATTCTGTTTTTGTGGGGACGTTGGGATATTCTACGTGCATATGTGATCCACTTCCATTTTCCATTAGCGTTAGACTGTGATAGGTTCTCCTTCGAATTCCACCGTGTTATTGAATGGCTATTTTGTTCGTAGTGTAAGTAGCTACTAGTTATGTAACATCTAGGAGATGACACTTTGGCTATATTCAAAGGGGAAAGTTAACTCATAATAATATAGAAGATATAACTCTATAGATCTTCCTTCCCCACTTTCTCTTCCGCCTCAAATGCTCGTGTGAAACTTTGAAACTCAAGTCAGGTTAATTTCCGGTGAATAGGTCATAATGCATCACACCTGTTTCTGCATCGCCAGCCCTCTCTCACTTCCTCATTTCATGGCCTCTTCCCTTACATTCTCTAGCACTTGCTATGCCATCCCACTTTTACTAACTTTCCAAGACTCTAACACAGCACTAACATCACCATTGAGCCACTTGGCCTCCTTCCTCGCCTAGGAAGGTACGTGTAATGTCCTTGCTTAAATATCTTGTCTTGTTTCCTAACTTCTGTAAGTACCTCTCTAAAAAGCACAAAACACATTGCGTTCTCTTATTGCTTCTTGATATTGCCCCTTGAAATGATTTCTGTCCAGGAAATTTCTCTGTTGAAAAACAGAAACTTTGGTCATTGAAATAAATACAAAAATATATCTCTTATATTGAACAATAGTTCCTTAGCTATATCTTAGTTTAAATCTGAAACAATCACTAAATTCAATTACAAATCAAAAAATTAGATATAAAGTCAAAATTGTGTAATTATGTCACGTGTAATTGTGCAAATCTGTCACCTATTATGACCTAATTACAATATCAGATACACATGGGAAGTAATAATTTCATTATCCCAATTAAAATCTGCATAATTAGTTTTTAAGATTATCTAAAGTGTGAATTTAGTTTAATGTTTTTCAGTGGTGAAAGTAAATGAGCTGTTTCTAGTACTTTTAGTAGCTGCTAATTTCATA
>JAAAYG020015724.1:0-16293 GCA_009936455.2 Tomocerus minor
CTACTACCCAAAACAAATATCAATAGAAGGCATAAAACAAAAAAACCAAAAACCTAAGGAATTAATAATGAACATTGACTGACTAATAATACTAATAGTGGTTACTGAACATGCATATGACATGTCAGGGGCACCAATTGCAAGGTCAGGTGTACAATGACATTTAATATTTATAATGTCAAATATTGTACAGAATAATGTTTGGCTGTTAAGAAAAAGTAATGCGCAACCAAGAAACAATTGCTTGTCGAAACATAATTGCGAATTACATTTTGGCAATAAATATGACAAATTATAGTGCTACTTACTCTTTGTAATCCTGATATTTCGAAACGTTAATATCAATGACAGTAACAACTCTGCAAAATGTCCCTACTTCCAGTTTCCTTTCACCGAACAAGCTGATTTTCGTGTCTATTATTGAAATCCTTGCTCTGCCGAGAGACGAAAGCAGTGATAGTAATAAAGCAGAATGAGAAGAGAGCAAAGCAAAAATTCGCGTTGCATTGTTGCAGTTTACAACTTGCAAGTTCACATCGCACTTTATATTCCTTACCTGTGCCAGTCGACGGAGTTCCGAATGTAGTATTCGGTTGCCCAAATGTGCTGGGTGTTCCAGTGTTGGCATTTATCGACGAAAATATACTTGCTGATTGCTGAGGCTGGGCACCACCAAATATCGCGCTTTGGGGCGGCCCTTTCCGATTTAATTGATAGTCCTCTAATCTCAGTTCTTCTAAAGATTTGTTTTCGTACTCTTTCATGCAAGTAATACATTGGTGTCGGGTGTTTATGGGAGAAGCAACACCATTTCTCATCATCGTGTCAGTCCCCGTGATTGCATTAAAAGGAATTGAAGTTCCAGCTTGGTTTTGACTTGGATCTAATAATAATTGAAAACATACTGTGACGAACGTGCTTAACCAGGTTAAATTGTTTTTTACAGTTCATTTGTAGCAAACATGTTGCGTTTCTAAAAGTAGTGTCTTACTAGTAGTGGAAAACGGGCTGACTGTCGCCGTTTGTCCACCTCCGAACATTGTGTTAGTAGGATTATTAAGGCGATTAGTGCCAAACATTGTTGCAGTGGTTGTTGGTGAACCAAAACTCGATCCAAAAGTTGGCTTTGGCTGGTTAAATCCTCCTCCAAATAAAGAACCCGGTTGTTGTTGTGCCGGCTGTCCAAATACATTAGTCTGTGGAGACGATCCAGAAAATGCGCCTGTGGAAGTCGAATATATATTTTTCTTCAATTAAAAAATTATTAAATAATTTGAATTTAAAAAATTAAATTCATCTGCAAATGTAGACCTAACCGTCAAACTGTCAATCGAGAATGACGACCTAGTGTTAGTGAAATTGTGAATCAGTGATCAATTGAACGCTGCACCTCAATTTTACGACAAAAGTTGAATAAGCCACTGTTGTGCGATATGACAACGTCATTCGTGTTATCTCCTTTTCTACGCCCTTCAAAAAACTCAATGATTTACTGTTAAATATAGTGCAGTGTCGTGTTTCATTTGTCATTGCCATAGATATTTGGTGGGTAGGGGCACATACATTTAATCTTAAATGAATGAGGCCCCAGTAAACGGTAAACGGGCTTCTTCACAGATTACGATCAGATAACGTATCAAGAATTGAAGCAAGACAAAATCACTCTAACAGGTAAGTCAAGATTATTCTCGTATAGTTAAATTCGATTAAAAATACAAGGTAAGCACCTATACAACTCATTTTCTTGTGCTGTGTGTAGAATTTTTAGTGATCAGCGTGGTGTGCATTATAAACTCCGAGATTGTGAGTTGTTTAATTTTTCATTTGTAACCGACATTTCTGTAAGACATTATTTTTTGTTCCGTGACCTACGCATTACGTTTTTTACTAATCATTTTTATCATTTACATTTATAGTATTTAACAAGGAAAGTGTTGCGAAGATAAATAAGATAAAATTTATCCCTCCAAAAGGCTTTCATTTAGAGATATTAATCCAAATTATCCAAATGAAAATGGGCTAGATCGTATTTATTATAAATTCTATTATTCGGTACTGCAATCATTATGACGCTAGAAAATTAAAATCGGCTCTAGTATTTATTATATCAATCTCCTAGTAAACAACCAATAGAAAATTTTCGTTTTAAGGTGAGACTTTTTCCCATTGCCAAATAACTAGGATAGGGAAAACGGAAAATTCGTTTCTAAAAAATCTATATAACTCACCAAAAGTTGAAGATGCTCCAAAGTTACCGAACATTTTTGTTCTTCAGGTGATGACACAATTGATATTTAAATATCATGGAAATTGTAAATTAAAAGCGACGTTTACTTAGTTGTTTGATTGTTTCTTAAAAAAGATACATTTTCTTACTGACTGAAGTAGTAACGTAATACTACACAAGCATCCCTGTTGAGTTTACGTTAATGGAGAGTTTGAATTAGGGACCGTCCATGCATCATGGTTTCACTCAGAGGGATGGTGGTTTATTGAAAAGCTGGCCCATGATGGCCATGCATGATGAAGGAAGGGGATATAATATTCATTAAATAAGGACTTTTCCTTGAACATCCTAGTTATATATTCCAAATAAAGCTACAAGTCAGTGTTAGCCTTTTATTATTTAGTTTGAATCATTACTATACCTATGATGTTTGTTGTTTGCAAATAATTATTGGCTATATTAATTAATGTAATTTTCAATTTAATTAAATTGGAGAGAATAAGCACATTTATATGATATTTAGTTTATGGTAAATTATTTTCAATGAATGAATATGTATGCTAATGTGCTAAAGTCCCGTGCTAATTGCTTAAACCATAGAAATTTGGTAGGTGGGAAGGTCTATGACTAGGGGACCTACATTGAAGTTTTTTTGATGCCGTAATATTCAGACATGTCCTTAGCTAAGCTTAGCTGTTTGCGCATGGTGAGGGACCAACCACCGTAAACTATCTCTTTCCCTCGTCGATTTGGTGGATGCCTTAGTGCCTTATATAACATACCGCTAGAGGTGGGCACACACGTTAATTTATTAGCTCGCTTCAGTTCAGTATTCAGTACTTAACTGCAGCTTTCAGCTACCTAAAGGTATCCTAAACACGTTGGAAAATCAAGCTTAACGCTAGGCATTTATTTTGCGTAGTTTTCAATAATATTTATTAATGTCGCAGATCTCTGTGTGATCAGGTATCAGGACTCTTTTGCCGTGATTACAGATATTATTGTAATTTTGTAACAGCCAAATTTTTGGCAAATTGTAGTATGCTCTGCTTCTTATTTTATTGTCGTAAATTTTTTGTTGCGTTGCTTTAATTATTTTAGACCGGTATTTTTTAATTATTTTATTTAAATGCTGTCATTTTAAATGATTTTATGCAGTTATGTTGAAATGTTTTTGTTTAAATGAATTTGTAGTTTTGCTTTGAAATGAATTTCTATGTAAATCGGTTGTTTAAAATGATTTGTTTAAATGTGATTTTCTTTAGTGTTGTTTTGTTCAAATGCGTTTATGTCTAAAATGATTTAATGCTTATAATTTCGGAATGAATATGTACCCAGAAAACTTAGAAAAGCAAAGCGTCTATTATTGTAGATTTTATTTAATGTAATCCAACACAGTAACAATGATGGGGCATATATTTTAATTTAAACCACATTTTATCGTCTAATATTATGAGCTGCTTTTATTTTTAGCTTATGCGAAACAGTACATTATTTGTTAAACGTATTACTTACTTATGACAGATCGGCTGACAAAATTCACTTTTCCAGGTTTAGGCACTCTACTCCCAATCCTAAAGTAATACGAATTATAAAAAAAGCCATCAACATATTATGGCCCTTATCTATAGTAAGAATTTGCAGTTTTTGCCTATTTTACAGAAAATATCATACTATTCAAATCTGCTGCTGTCAGAATTCCTAATGAGTAACTTCATATAACAATTGCGTACATAAACGTAATGCTAAATGTAAATGTAGGTACTGCAAGTACACAAAGGTAAGGATATCATTCTAGGTTAGTTATATACTTACATAGCCCCATTGTCTTTCAGCAATAAAGGTGATGTGATCAGGATGAAATTCTCTGCAAATCATACAATAATGGTGAAATTCTACCGAAAGCCATTTATAGTTAGCGCCCCATTGTAACATTTTTTAATATTACAATAATAATAATATATGTTAGGTTTTTGTAGGGAACTAACGCGTTTTACAGAGAATGGAGGATAGTGCGATCTGGAAGATTTTTATAGCAAACCCTTCGACAGCTATTACCCCTTTCAGACAATACTGCAAAGCCATATCTACCGCGCAGCAATTAAGTAGGGAATTTAATTTGAAACGGGAGGATATATTTTTGTAATCGCTATCTATGGTAGTCCCTCGCTTTATTATGCCTATCCTCTCAAAGCATTTATTATGCTAATAGGTAAAATTTATTCCTTACTAATAACTTGACTGAATTTATTAAAAAGGATTAAGGAGACAACTCAGTCTACTTCTTTTTCTTAAAATTTTTACAAAGTTGTGATACTGTAGCACATAAAATGCTGTAGGTACAGTTATAGCAATAGTCAAGAAGAATTTGAAGCATTGACAAAATTCGCACCTGATCAAAATCTTTGACCACAAATTCTAAAATGTGACCCTAATAATGAAACGGAAAATTTATGTAATCACATTTCTTTAATTTGCTGTTACGAAATGTATATAAATACATTTTTTTGAAAAGGGAAAAGATATTTGTTCAGCGCAAATACTGACAAAATATTATTCATTAAATTAGAAAATTACGTACGGAAATATTCACATTTACGACAAGGGAATTATCTTTTTAGTAACAAAACCTACATAAAATCGTTCAATGTACACATAAAGCACATGAGGATAGCTGCAGCTTAAAATCCTTTTCGAATGAAAAAGCATAATCAAGACAAAATTTTCCATTTAATTAAAATGAATAGAGAGCGTGAAAACGAAGGTTAGCACATTGAATGGGGTCAGAAAATAGCAGCGTTAACGTTTTTGTCTTGTCTACAAGAAAGTGCCACGATAAATTACATTTTTCTTTTTTTTTGTTTTAAGAAAATTTAAATTTAATGTTGAATTCTAAATAATTTTATTTAGACACTTAAAACGACACCTATATTGAGAATCATGATTTCAGTTTAATGAAAGCTACTTTATGTTTATGTTTTCATGTAGGAAAAATGAAATTATTGACAGAAGTCCATGGAAATCTGCATGGAAAATTAGGATAGTACAACTTGAGAGTAAATTCTTGGTTCTAGACAGAAAGACAATATTACAATGTTTTGATGTAAAGGTGAAAGTTGGCCTTATATTTGATCGATGCTTTGAGAGAGGAGATTCTGCCCAACAGGTAGACTATAAAGTGGAAACTAAAAATTTGTAAACCTTCTGTAACAGTTTATTTACTTAAAGTTTAGGCTTTCCGCGTATTTCTCCTCTAACTTCCCCCATTCAAAGTTAGAGGCTCGGATTACTGCTGATTGCAATCAGGATTTTTATGACCAGAAGAAAGATTCTTCCGGCCAAAATTACGAGTAGCTCGGGATCGTGAATCTACCTGGGGAACTCGGCTTTCTTCATCACCTTCTCCATCTGTAAAATAAAAGGAAAATAGTTGTTGACGGTGTTCAAAGTAAATTTAACGAACCTATTGATAATTTATGTGAAGTATGGGCTAATCTAAGCACCTTCATTATCTTCCTCTTCTTCTGCTTCTTCCTCCTCCTCCTCTTCATAATCCTCTTCCAAAGCTTCACCAGTATAATAGAGGACAGCGCGAGGAACTATTCTTTCACGAATGTACTGGCCAATTTCGAAATCATTGGTCAACCGCATCTGAATTTCTTCGTCCAGTGGCAATTCAGTATTTACTGCAAGTTTTAATGTTTCAAGAAGGATAATAAGCTAAAGTCTATATTAGTGTAATTATAATAATGAACAATTAATCAGTGCTTACGTTCCGGAGGGTTGAAAAAGTTAAAGAACGAAGGGGCATTAACAGTCTTGCTAACTATACGATGTGTATTATTTTGCTTATGCTTCTGCTTCTTCTTGATCGTTTTCACAGTTACATTCTTTCCTTTCGCCCAATCAATAGGACATCCCTAAACACGAACAAAAGTAATTATAGCATAGTACCCGGATATCCCCTTTACAAGTATTCCCACTTCCTTCCTACTATTGTAGTGTTAATAGTTTTATCGGGAAAAATTATTGTGCTATAACTTGTTGTTTAAGTCGAGCGTTATAGTCCTTCCCTTTTTATTTACTCTCAATCGCTGACTGAAGTCTACATGACACGCTAGTTCCAGTGGATGAAGAGAGCCATTATATGATAAAAGCTAAAATTATAAAGTTTTTTTTGAAAATAAGTTCTTACATTGCATCTAATAATCTCAGGGCCCTCAAACTGGAAAGGATCATCTTCGTCCACCTCACAATTCATTTCGTATGTTTTCGTCAAAATCGGATTTGTAAAATATTCATTTGGTGAAAAATGAAACAGAAGAGTAAATCCCATAGGCTTTTCCATCATTTCAACCGTGATATCGGTCAGATGTTTTAGAATCGGTACATCGTGATCTTCAGTTAATTCTTGCAGCATCTCCACATTCCGAATAATTGTTAGCCAGAAGTCAGGAATGCCAGAAACTTTTTCTGTGGCAGCATCACTGATTAAATAATTAATAATAATTAGAACATTGACTGAAATACAACTGTTAAACCAAAGTCTAAAATTGATACGTTTAAGCCAGTTTGGAATTCAACAAATGAATAGATAAATTATTTGTAAGGTATTTACTTTGACTCCACAGGTTCACCCTTGCTTCCTTTTTCAGTATCGTTTTCTACTTCAGAGTCCGATCCTCCAACGAAGTCGCATTCCTCCACGGTTGGCTCATACTCTCCCAATACGATCTTTCTCCGCTGCGTAATTAAAGGGGAATGTGGTTATTGAGCCGTAAATAATATTTGCTCCGTTGAAGGATAATTAAAAATATATAGATAAAAGTTTACCTTTTCAAAGAATGGTAAGTATTTTGGCAAATACTTGCATTCTAGAGCATGCATTTCCTCGTAAAAACATGCCTCTATTTTCGTTATTTCTACTTGGATTTTCTTCAGAGCCTTAACTCGCTGCTTGACTTCCGGTTTTTCCTCCTGAAATAAAATTTAAAAAAAAACAATCATTATGTTTTATGACGATCCACGCCTCAAAACCAAAATATGTGTCATGTTCAGTCAGATGTCCTACCGGCGCATCCTCAACTTCTCCTTCCTCAATTTTCTTAGGAGAGTCCTCTTCCTCTAGATCATTTTGGTTATTCGAAATGTCCATTTCGGCAGAAATGTTTTCTGGATCCAGAGCCATGTTGAAGCTGTACAGAACAATGCAAGAAACCAATTAAGACACTTAATATCATATACGTTGCAAAATTAGCTTTATTCAATGAATGAAGAACAGACAAAAGAAAGTTATGCAAGAACAGCTTAAAGTAAGACGAAAATAGTTCTCATTACGTTTACTCTGAGATTAAATAGGCGGAGATCCAAAATGAGACGAGTCGGGAAGTTGACAAGTTCAAAAAACGAAAGTGGGCAAGATAAAAAATGAGGAATAGTGCCGACGTTGCGACGACGAAAGTGCTCGGGAGCTCGAAGCGAACAAGAGTGAAGAAAGAGTATAACCGACCACGAGAACAGAGAAACAGAATTTATCTGCACTTCCCTGCCACAGACAAAAAGATGAGTGAGAAAATTTTGAGTCAGCAGATTGGAAGCGTGTTTCTATAGGATTCTTTTCCTTCTCGAATGGGCTTCATTTTCATTATCTCCTGCCTCGCTTTGCAGTTCATGACGATGCACGTCGCTAGCTATTTCCCTCCGTCTGCCATCCACACCTTTGCTTCACTATTCCACAAGATCCCGCACCAATCCCTTTCCCCAGAAATGAAATTCTTTCCACAATTCCGCCTTCGTTGTATTATATTTCTCCTGTGCATCTTCATGATTTTATTAGCAGTGCACTCCTTCCCATGGGAAAAATGTATTTTTGAAACTGCAATAACTCAAAACCAAATTAATGCAAGTGGAAAATGAAAAACTTATTCAAATACAAAATCGAATGTTTATCCCAAAGGAGTTTCTTGAAAAGTCCCATTGTCGGGATTCCTCGCACACTCCCGCCCGAAGTAAGATATACCATAAAGGTGGGGAAAAGCGAACACTGTTTAGTAGCCAGCTCAAATGGACCTGTATTTATGTTCATCTGGAATCTGGAATCTCTACATGCAGATTCCACTTTCATGCAAATTTGAAAAACCAATACTCTAAAAGACCCTATAAAGTGCAACGAAAGGAAATTATAGATATCTAAAAGTATCCATATATTGCATTAGGTACTGAATATCTATCACGGACTGTAATTATTTAACTGAAAAACTCTAATGAAGTATAATGAGCAGAATACATACTGACGTCATTTTTTAAACAAGGATTTATAGCTACAGTTTAGAGTAGCAGTAGCAATATTGGCATTTCATGACCTGTTTTTTAATTCGATGTGTAAATACACAAATCCAAGGGAAAAAGTTGACTAGGAACAAATCTTTAGAAAAAAATATTGATAAACTCAGACTGTCAGATAATTTCTGGTGTATTATTGTAAGTACAAGCTTTTAATCGAAACGACGCTTTGGTTTATAGCATTTACTTAATACAGGGTGGGGCAGAATGAACGCATCAAAAACTTTCTCTCACTTTTTCTAATAATAACTCAAAAAGTATCCACGTTATTGCAACAAGATACACGTCATGTGAAAGAGCGTTATTTCTTTAGTAGAATAGGGTTATACGGGCTCTTTAGCTAGACTAATGCTTGCTAAAAATTTTAAAATAAAAAAAACCTGAAAGAATTGCGAAATAAATCGTTTAAGGCGGAAAGTGTCCATTGCTTGTTATAAGAGGACCATTAGAGATGGTCAGTGTTTTCTGAAGAGTTTCTTCGAATGTCAGACCAAGATGACCCTTTACAAGATTATCTGGACCGACGAATCGGCATTTTGGCTGGATTTTTTTGGTAACATTCAAAACACCATAATGTGGAGACAAGAAAACCCAGAAAACCCTTTAATTTTTTAACAAGTATTAGTATAGCTAAAGAGCTCGTATAACCCTATTCTACTAAAGAAATAACGCTCTTTCACATGACGTGTACCTTGTTGTAATAGCGTGGCTACTTTTTCAATTATTAATAGAAAAAGTGAGAGAAAGTTTTTGATGCGTTCATTCTGCCCCACCCTGTATAACTTGCGATAAAACAAAATGCTATTATAATAAACTGTATATGTATAATATAAGAACATTGAGCAAGAGCTAGACTACTAGTACTGGTGAACTGCCTATGCACATAGCAATATGTATACAGAATAACAGAATACATGTAAGGGCCTAAAAATAGACATCGGTCCTCGGTACTCCTCCGTGCGTTCGTGTATTAAATAGAACCAAGATTACAAGAAGTATATGCAAACGAGAGAAATTGCTTCAGTCAATTTCACCATTGCATTACCGCAACTCACTAAGGAGAACTCAATTATTGTGTTAAAGTAGTTTGGGAGCCGGAGCGCAGATAATAAAATATTTTCTCATAGGTTACGCAGTTATTGTTTTTTAATCTAGTATAAAAATACGTAATTTAACCTTTAACTTCCTGAATTTCACTCTTCCTATTGTATCGATTAACCAATTAATTGTAGTTAAGTAAGTAATTGCTTTCTTAAAAGTGTGTAAGTGAAACTGTATACAATGATTCGAATCTTTCTTTTGGAATAATAAATATACATACATACATACATACATACATACATACATACATACATACATACATACATGTAGTCATTGTCATTGTTTTGTTAATTAATGTGATGAAAATAACATTTTTTTATTTGACCTAGTTAAAATCTGACTGTTACTGGACAGTTTCTATTTCTGACGCAGTAAGTCTAAGCCGCCCCCAGTGATTCACTTTGTGTCTGCTAATTGGGAAGGTGGTCTTGTAGGAATCTATTAGTAGATCTATAATATTGTTAAAGTGCGGACAAATAGCGTAATGTGTAAACAAAGTTATGTCTCCGATGGTCCTATCGTCAAATACAAGCATTTACCTTTGTCGTCAATATAAAGTTTTCCTTCTCAAGACGGAGGGATCAAAAATCTTAGAAAACCATCTTCATTTATTTGAATGGTCCCTAAGACGGTACGAATAAATACTATACCTTAAAGATATTGTAGACTTCGTAGCAATATCTAAGGAAAAGTATATGTCATGTTTTTACTTCTGCAGTCAGTTTGCATACACCCTGTGTTGGGCTGCTGATTATGTATATCTGCATTACACTGCATTTACGAACATGGAAATCAGGTTTTAACGAAAGACATCTATTTCACCCGGTATACTCAAACCTACTTATACAACAAAGGTCAATTTTGTCTAAACATTAACATCCACGCGTTTTAGACGCATCACATGAATGAAGTATCTAGTACAGTATGCAGTAGATGTGGGCATTTTACCTGGTTTATTAACATTAAGTAATTAACAAGTTTAAAAAAGTGCATTGGATGAAGCTTTGAATTACATGAAACCAGAGCATTTTAACCACCAGGAGGTTCTATTAATAATAATGTATGAAACAATGAACGAAGATGAATAAACAAAAGGAGGTTTTACTAATATACACCGCGTAGTCTAGCCTCTCCACCACAACGAAAATCTTCCAAAGTTGCCACATGCAGGAAAAAGCAACTGGTGAAACCACAAGGGCGATGTGGAACAGAATCTGTCATGGATCAAATCAATAATTGTTACATTTCGTTTCTCTCACGGCGAAAGATAGAATAACAAGTTGAACTGCTGTTAAGGTTAATAAACTAAGAATATATAATATAAACGAAAATACATGTAGATCACTCACTACCCCTTCACATTAAAAAACAATCTAGTTGCTGATTTGCAAAATGTCACGCCCGACTGTCCCCACCTCCATTTGACCATGAAATTGGTCGTAGAATATTTAAAGTATTTATTTATTACAAATTAATAGGGATATGCGTTTAACATTGTAACAGTTACTTTTCTATTCTGTTTCGGTACTGAAATTGTGAGGTGCGCAAAACAAATAATTTCTGGCATGGCTTCAAAATAATAGTGCAAGTAGTATCCTAGTATCATTTCAATATTTTCAATAGCCCCATATAAATTAATCCAATATCTTCACTAACGCCAGAAAAATTCGTATAGTCTACAGTGCTTGAATTTCTAAGACTATGCAAAAGTCCCCTATGTGCCCTACAAAGAACCTTTTCAGTTATGGCAATTATGCAGTATTTGGCATACGTATTACTATTTCTAACGGTAGCGGTTTGAAAATGAGTAAATTCTGAAACAAGTGTTGTATTTATTAAGTGTCCACAATGCATGATAGGATCGTATTATGACTGTCGTCTAATGTTCATAAAATGTCGCCAAGACGCCGATTTCCACGTATTTTGTACATCTTGAGTAGCGCTCAGACTTAGGACGAAGTAGTAATATGAGCCATAATGTCGTTTGATGGGCTATATTTTTTTGACAGCATGGTATGCATTGTTTTGCATAATTAAAATAATAATAAATAGAAGTCTATGAAGTAAAATGCTCGAGACTATTCTAATGATTTCTGTTCTTGAATGCTTTTAGATTCAATCAGATTTTAAATGATTGTATTAAATCTTGTATTGTGTCTGTGACGTTGAGATTTTGTGTGTAAAATAATCAGATTATTCATTTTCTATTTCGTGGGTAGTAGGATAGGATCTGTAATTGACTTACTCTTAACTTTCGCTCCACAAAATACTAATTTATTTGAAAAATCGCCATCGTTAATTACATTTCCTCACAGATAGTTCGAATTTTAAAAGGTAATTACAATTTCCGTAAATTGTAAAAAGTATTATTGGTATTTGAGTAATTATCAAACTAATCTTCCTCTGAACTGCTGACTCGGTAGCAGTAATTGTGTTGCCAATGAAGCAATGCAGCATGAAATGGTTGAGTGGAATATAATTTTTCACGGAATTTCTAATTTTTATGTGGTATAGGCCTGGTGAAACCTGAAAATTGTATAATGGTTGAGTGAGTGAATATTTTCAACGCACGCAGGATCGGAGAAAAAAAAGTTTTGCTTGGCTAATATTGCAGTTATCTATAGTTCAGTTCAGTCAATGTTAAGTCGGATTGAAGACGGTAGTTTAAATTGTACACAAACAGAAGGATCATGACTGCATTCGTAAATGTAGATTTGTATGTCTTTGGTGTAGTGTAAAGCGTACGTACCCCACCGAAGAGACTAGACGGGAATAGGAAAGCGAAGCAACTCAGCGGGACTAACCGTGAATTGCACCCGACTTTACTAAGATTATTCATTAGACCTCAGTTCTTCAGAAAACAGGAGGAGAACGTTGCTCTTTTCAATCGTTTCTTTTTTGTCTTTCATTCTTGATCTGCTCTTTGAGACTAGTTCACTCACTTCATAATCAAGCTAACATAATCCAGAGAATCCATCCATTTACGTCATATATTTGTTGTATTACTTTTTTTCTTCTTTTCTCCGACTCCACAACGTGTGCATTAGTTTTCGTTACTGTTAAGTGAGACGTCGAATTGAAAATTTCGTTACTATTCTCGTTATTTTGTAAAGTAAATGTGCACATTACAAAAAATCTCATAAATAACCCACTTTCTTTTATCTTATCGTGATTATTCTGAGTATTTTCTAAAGCTTTGTTCTTCGCACTAGTTTCTAATCCAGAATTACTAAGAAATATCTCATTGTTTTGCTTCCTCATCTCATGCCAATTGCGTTCGAAATTACGGATATTTATCATACGGTGAAAATCAAAGCAATTTTGCTCTAATTGCTAATAACTAATATACCTACAACAGTATATTTATACATAAACTCTATTTGCTACGAAAATGGGAAATTCATACTTGGCCTAAAAGTTTTTCAACTCCTACACAGTTTCGCTACTTTCGTTTGAATACTTAGAAATTATTGTTATAATTTGCGACGCATCATATTCTGAAGGCTAAATCTTGTAATTACTGAGCTCCGCATCCTCATCGAAATTGAAGATGTCTTCACCGAAAGATTTCCACATAGATGCTGTTTATCCAGAGCCATTGTCCAGACTTCGAAGAGGAACGGGAGGGATCGGAAGCAATGAAGCTCCGACGTCGTCCTCGTACAGACGAGCTGTCAAAAAACAAATGAACAGAAGTGGTGGTCGTTTTCGTACCCAGCCCGTCACCTTCCATGAAATTAAAGTATGTCTTTCGTTTGCTTCTTGAGTTTATTTTTGCTTCAACAAGGACAGACAATACGACACGCCACCACAAGTGTATGACGCAGTATACATACAATTCTTTCTCGACTACTCTAAACTATATTTACACTGTTTATGCTTACTTACATTTTGAATAATAATGTGAATATATCTAGTGCTAGTTAGTTTAGTTGTGCACACTCATAAAAGTAGAGCTTCTCTATCCAACACCACTTACCTTTTATACTTAAATCCGAAGTTACTTCATGTTCATGTCATGTCTGCCACACTACTGGCCCTGTATATAGCTATAGCCTTTTTCCCTATAGTAATCTATTTTGGATCTGCAAAATCGACTAGGTAGCTATTTATTATAGCTAGCATTATCTATCTGTGTAAGAGACACAAGACAGCCGCTGCTAAAACTTTATGAACAGTTTACCACTTTGAACTTTATTGCATATTGTTGGCAAAGTAATAACGTCGACTCTGGAAATTATGTCGTTTTTAAACTAAAGAAATACTCGAACAGTTAAAAATGGTTTACATTATGGGTGGCTAAAATACACAATTAAAGCACATGACTGTACGAGTCACACGTAGCACCAGCATTTCACTTTTAGAAATAAATGCACATGCAGTCTTGACAAATGTCTGAGAGCAGCGTCCTAAAATAAAACAATACTATAGTATTTTACAATTGCAACGGTTGAAATACGTGAAATTGCGGAGTACAGTGCGGCCATAGCCCCAGCTATTAACCAAGTTTGACTGGAGGCAATTTGATCATACTAACACTACCTATTAATAAGAGATGATGTCATTATTTTGGAGCAAGTGTTGTAAGTTGTAATTGTAAAATGCCAAGAGATTACATTGAAAGGACTACGGTAAATTCAAGGATAATGAATCTAAAGATAACAATGCAAATAAAATAAAAATAGGAATTACACGAATAAGAATTCCCTTCCTTCGGTATATCATCCTTTTTTGTAGAGAGGAGTATCATCGTAGTGTATCCTATTCTTATACTCCTAATGTAAGTAGCTACGTTTCTAGTACTAGTACTAGATTTATTGCTTACCGAAATGTGAAGGCAGGAAAAACACAGAAAGCCACGCTAACTTATCTGTAGACATAGAATCCTATAGAAAAGTTGAAAAGTTACTGTACGATATACGATCTATATCTATGCTTGCTGTAATAATATACAAATATGTAGTAGATCTATTACATTTATTTCAATTACAACCCTAATAATATTTGGAAGCGAATAAATGTTGTTAGCTTACATTGTACATGCAAATAGGCAATTAAATTTATCTACACCAACACAATTGAAAATTTTCAGGCACAGACGTTCAGCGTTAGAAACCGTAGTTTGCACAATCAATCCACAGAATCAACACATACTATAAGAACCCTCAGCTCAATTAAATTTTGGTAAAACCACAAAATATGACGTGATCAGTGACCTTAATTGCTTTAATGATATGTAATCTTATATCGTCAATTCAAATTTGAAAAAAAAAGTTATTAAATGTGATTTTTTTCATATTTATTGATTAGTATCATATTCTATCGAAGTCAAAGCATTTAATGATCTAATTATCATAATTTGATTTTATTCATATCTTATAATCCCAAGAAAAAAGGCATGTTAGTACTTGTAGCTACTAGCTACCATACCTTCTTTCACGCTAATGATAGTTGAACAAACGTAACAAGGTATCTTGCATTACAGTCATTAAAATTAATTTTGACATTTTCAGAGTTGCATAACCAAACAAAAAGTGCAATTCATTAAGGTGGAAACTTACAAAATACCGGCTCGCACAATCTAATTGAATGAAAGCAAACTTGCTTGCACTTGTGCTCATAGAAGCTAAAATTTTGACACATTGAGCATGTTCGATATCAAGAAAGTTATGGATAAATTGCAGTTGCAAATCTTGTGATTTAATCAGTCGCTGGTCGGACACCGTGCAAACACATTGAAATTAAAAAACCCTTTTATTGTTCTGACTAAGCACTTCAATAGTAATGACAACGACAACAGGTCTTATTGATAGTGCCGCAATAAACCTCGAATGTAAAAAACATAAATTTTTTGCGTCGCTTCGAAATTCTGTTTTCTAAGAAACAGTCGAATCTGAAAATTCCATACCTACAGTACCAGATTATCGAGTGCCATCGTGCCGTAAAAGCCATGAATATATGTATATATGTAAATTATACAAACATGCATCCTATATTTATGGCATTTACGACTTTTACGGCATGCGGCAACAAAAAATATTTTAAGGCATCTCGACTTTATACTCGGTACAATACATTTGTTTGTTGGCTATTATAATATGAAATATTTTAACACACCAAGCCTTGAAATGACTGGGAAAACTGAGAAAACGTGGGGCAGCCAGGGGCGCAACATACCGTAACTCAAAAAATCGAGAAAAAAATTAGCTTTTGAAAAAGGTTAGTCCCCTTGGCCGACTTTGACGGATTTGAAAAATACTGAATTTTAAGTGGTAAACGCGGTTTTTCGAATCTATAATTCAATATCTCCGAAATTGGCCAAAGCCGGTTGACGGAACTAACTTTTTTCGCAAGCTAATTTTTGTCTCGATTTTGTTAGCCATAATATGTTGCACCTCCAGCTACCCCATATTTTACATTGATTTCAGACCTTCGTTAATTAGAATATTTGTTTCCAAATAGACCACAGTGGTTACGATACGATAAGGAAAATTTTAATCCTGTTTCTTCAGTTTCCTTATGATAATGTTTGCGATTTAAAGTGAAGATAAATCTACAAGTGAGGAGTTCTTAAGTTCCTTTTTTGAGGATGCTTAAAAGGGAAGGAATTTCACACATTACTA
>JAAAYG020015735.1:0-20948 GCA_009936455.2 Tomocerus minor
TGGACATAGAAAGTTTTAGAATGGAATTCCTAATAGGAAAAAATATGTTTTTCCATAAATATCTCATCTCTGGTCATGATCTAAGTAACAATGACAAATCCTTGCACCTACAAAGCAACTTAATTTGGCTTAAAAGAACATTTAAAATCCACGACTACTTTTATTTTCTACAGAGGCAATTGAGTTGCACGCAGTGTGTGTGTTGTAGAGAGATGCAGAAAAGGCTAGTGCATATGAATGCATTTATGTAGGTACTTAATGTGGAATGAAGTAAAGCGCACATTCCATGTGTACATGCTTTTTGTTTGTGGAGATGGTGAATAAGAATTATTGTATGTTCGATGACAAGAAGGTTGGGGCTTGGACGCCAAAGAGTGCATCTGTCCCTGTTGGCAAAAGATAATTCCATCTGCTCTGAACTCTTAAAAATGCACTCCTTTGCAAATATTTATCGCGACAGTATCTAGTGGATTGAGTCGTTCTTTGTCGCTGGTTATGAGAACCAAGCCATAAACGAAAAGAGACAGACAGACATGCATTGACTATTTTTAAGTGCCATTCCATGGTTGATTTTGCCTTCTTCGTCTTCACGATGTGTTCATGGTAGGCACAAGTGCCGAGTCATCAGAAATCACAAAAGCCATTTGTCATATCGCATGACACGATATAAAGTGTAATAGTAATGAGCGAGCGACTTAAGGATTTGCCCTCTGACTCTTTTCCCTGTCTTCGCATATCTTTCATTTAATTGCCATTTGTACAATGGTGCATTTGAACTAGAGACAATCTAGAAATTCCTCGTTCCTCACGTTGCAAAATTTACTGCTCTTTACAAGTTTGAGCAAGGAAAATAAAAAAGAGGGCTGATGAGAAGCCAGAGCTTTAGCAGAATCTGTTCAGGCCATAAATAAATATTTGCATGCAGCATGGGAGAGCGTATTATAGGAACAACTCAGGACCTAGGTAAGTGCAGGGAGGTAACAAACTACTAATGACCGCAAGACAGGTGTTAAATAGAGCAGAGTGACCTCAGGGACTGAGCCCACTTGATTTTTTGTCATAAAGTCAAGAGTTTGGCTGCTAAGGATGTCCTTCCTTTCCCACCTCCACCTGGACGATTAAATCCTCGAGTGGCGATAAGAGTGGAGAGAGTAGTGTGTATATTTTCTTTGCACTCCCTCTCAATGAGCGTCGAGTGAAAAGAATGGAGGGGAGCGAGGAGAGTGAGGTTTGGCTCTGTTCTGCCTCATTCAGATTGGGTTGGGTGGAGGAGTCGCTGAGATCGAGTCAGAGGGAATGCATTCACTTTAGAGTGGCAGGGAAATGAGAAGATGGGAAATCAAAGAGAATTCAGGGATGGGATGGCAGGACTTGACCCTACGCAACGCAACGACAAGAAAGAACTCCAACAAAGTAGTCGCCTTACTCGCTTGGCTCAGATGAGATGGCACAAAAAATTTGGCTACAAAACCGGCCTAGAGCTTTCAGCGGACTGGACTGGACTAGCTCACTGGACTGGTCTGGATTTGCTGAATTCACTGCACTCCACTCGACAGATGCACACACAGATAGACTCCTCGTGCAACCCTGCTACTCCTCAGCCTCGTTCCTCCACTGCACTTCAGCCCTCCTGCCTCGACGTCTCACAATCCACTATTACACTTACACACCGTCTTCCCTCAATTAGCACCCTCACCCATACAACAACCCATGCATCTCTCCTCTTATCATCTATTTATGCATCCACAGCTTTACTGCCCTTTGCAATTCCAGTGGGGCATCTGCAATTCTGGAGATTAGTCCGTCATGAGCAAGTCACCACAAAAACCAACATCAATGTATGTAGGTACAGAAAAAGTTGATTGATGCAATTAAGGGAAGAAATTTCTAGGATGGGAAAAGTAAAAGTGAACTAAGCTAAGGGGATATGATTTGGCCTACTAGGAGGAGGACTTGTCGACGGGAGGATGAGTAGTGAATGAAGAGAATTCGGTGTGGAGAGATACGGGGAAGATGTTGTGTAATCTAGAGTGGATAGGTACATGGGCATGGAGAATGGATTTGGAGTGTAGCTGTGTTGGTGAGGCAGAAGAGACGAGTCCTGACTTGCATCTCCGTCCCTATCTGGCCAACTATCTCTTTCCCGTGCTCCTCTTCCTTTGTGTCCACTTTTTCCTTTTGGCACTTTCGGCCGCCTGCTGCATCGTTCACGTCTGTCGCTGACTCGCCTTCACTCTCGGCCTACCCCTCCGCGCTCTTTATTAAACCAGCTCCCAATCTCCTAATCTGACGAGTCCACCACCACCAAACCCTCTCACCTGCATGCACTCCTATCTCTCTCCTGCACAACTTTGTATCTCTCTCATCCCACTCGCCTTGACTGATCTGCATCTTTTGGCCAGCCAACCGAGCACCGACCTGTCTCTCGCCTTTCTCGTTATGCATTACTTGCCCTTCCTCTACCTCTCCTTTTCGCGCTTTCTTGGACGAAGCTATTGCCTAGCATTTCCGAGTGTCTCAAGTTGTAGTGGCCTGGCAAGCCTCTTTCACCCGTTAGAGACAGACATCTAGCTACTCAGCACAGAAATGATATTTATATTTCTATTTACTAGCATGGCCGTCAAAAAGGGAACCAAATAAACTGGACTGGCTGCAACGCAGATTTGGGGAGCACACAGTTGAAGAAACCAAGTTTGCAGCAAGGACCATACCGTGTCTACAGGTCAATGTGCAACTCCTGATCGTGCCCTGAATGCGAATTATTATCCATCAATACGCAAACAAATAGAGCCAAAGGGTTTTTCTATCCCCACTGCATTATTGGCGTAAAGGAGCAGACTCTCACATAACACACTTGCTCAGAACCAGCACACAATTTTTATATTTAGCCACTCACCTACAACAAACTGAAATATCTTTCGACTACAATAAAATTCAGTGAGTAGCAAGCGGTAGCTAGTCGACTTATCAAGATATTAGTATAACATTCACAATTTAGGAATGTGCATCAGAGGCAGGATTTGCAGTGGAACTGCCTAAGATATAACCAACTCAATCAAACAACGCAACGTATCATCCACAGAGTGTTAGGCCGATAGCACACATAGACAGGTATGCCCCGCACATCAGACGCTACCATACTACTACATAATTTCCTAACTAATGTAGGAAAAGAGTCCAAATCTTGTTTTGGTTTAAGATAGGTGCACTGCCCCACTGTACCCATCTTCTATTAGAGCTCTCATGGTGAACACAGTGAAACCCGCACATTAGGTCCGTCTGCATGACCTTCAATGACCAGGAAATTCACCTTGTTCATTTAAAACTTCTTTAATCATAGCGTCAACTGTAGTTTTAATTCTAAGATTTTCCGAATAGAAAATGCAATCAAAATTCCTTTGGCTTATCAAAGCAAACCGGGACAGAATAAAGCAAAAATATAATAAAAACCTTCCATAACAGGATTGCATAGCATTCAGGACTTTGTTACTTAATTTCTACTAATTTCATTAACACCATTTACAATGGATTTCCTCATACTGGAATGTTGTTTCCTACAATGTACTTAAATATATGGACACTATTTTCAATATTAAATAACAACAGTTTATTTTTGCACACTGATATGTTACCTAAACTACAATCTGGTAAAAATTAATGTTGAGCACGAACGACATTGAAGATTCAGTAACTCCAAATGGACAAATTCACTAATTAATTATTTATCGAAAATAAGTGGTTCTTTGTAGATAGGGGAGAGGAGTAATATGCTACAAGCGTACAGTTTACACATGTGGTCTTCCCAACAGAAGTTACTGTATTAGCCACTGAGTCTCCTCATTGGAATTTCTGTGAGACTTGCAGAAAATACAGGCTAGACGTTACAAATACAAATACTTGCATGCATTAGTAGGCACAGGAAAAAGCTATCGTGGATGCTACTATATTTACTTACTCTGCCTTGCATCATGCTCACTCTGTAGGAAATATTTATGTAAATATGATTAGAATAGCCTAAGGAGCCAAAATAAATAAGTCTTTCAAGCGCGTAGCCTCCAACTACAAATCAGAAATCCTACTCATAATAAATATACTATTACTACTGCCATTATTATGATATTATGTTATTATAGTATTAAGCATTTGTCTGTATACTCAGACTCCTACATTAATATCAATGCAATGTCAAAGAAAGTAGTACGTGTGTGTTAATTCAACAAAGTTAACGAATTAACTAATTAAACGAAGGAAATTCAACAATTCCGAATATTTGCAATTTCAGTGTAGCAGGTCACAAGATTTGGCTAATAATTGCGATGTGTATAATAATATTGTTTGCAAGAAGCAATCACTAGGTTAGATTGGACGGACTTATTTCTTCCTTGGTAAGCTATAAGGAAAAGAAGTGAAAAGATCAAGATAATCCCCTTCGTAAATATTCGGAGATTCCTGTGTGGATGAAATGGCAATAACCCACCCCTGAGAGATGTAGCGATATGGTGGAAAGTCCCAGGAGGCGACCAAGAGAAGGACACAGTAAAAATGTAAGTCCGAGTATCTTAATTTGGAATGTCTCAGAACTGGATGTTTAGTCTTACAGAGCAGGTAATAGATGAGGGAGATAGGGGAGAGGAAGATTCTGGCTACGTGAAGATCAAAGAGTTGGAAACGGCAAGAAAAGATTTTGCAGTTGGTGGGAAGGGAAAACGAAGAGGAGGGAGAGCGAAGTCGGCTGTCCTCATCAATCAGCCGCCGTGGCTCCTGTCGAAACGTGAATGAAACTGGTCTTCTGACAAGATGGCAAGTGAAGCGACGATCCTTGGTTTCTCTCTCTGTCTCTCTCTTCTTCCGTCGACATGCACACCCGCAGCATCTGCAACCTCTTGCCAATATTACGTGGCATTCTGACTTAATCCCCTACCCGGCCTCCACATCTACCGATGGATCCCCATCGCCAATTCTTCAGCTCCGTAGCTCTACTTATCTAATCCTCTTTTACGAATGCTGCCTGGTGGGAAGGACTGTAATCTTGGAACGTCGGATTCCATTCCATCTCTGCGAAATGAGGAGATAGAAAAAGCAGAAAATGATTTCCTCCGTTTTTGCCCACAGAAATGATTTTCTAGCCCTGCATGTGCGTCCTATTTCTGCAATGTCATGCAGAGATGTCCTCGGAGTCGAATTATACAACTAGCTCCAGAAATTAATAACAAGACCATCATCATGCCAGATTTCCAGGCTGTGACATAGCGGGATTTCTACAAGGAGGAAGTTTTTTGAGGGGGGATCCTCTATGTCTCTGACGACTCTTGGTTGCTCTGAGTGGGTGCTGGGCGAAAATGGTGTCGGGTCGAAGAGCACTGCGTGCTGTTGGGGAAAAGGTGTTGGGAGATGGAGTTTGTGGTAGGGACTTGGATCTGTGGCAGTTGATTGCCGTGGAGGAGAACAAAGCCGTGTCCACGGAATGGCGAAGGTGGGACATGCAACCGGATTATCCAAGATGAGATGAGCAGATGGCTTCCTTCCTTCTCCTATCGAGATCTCTTCCCTGTAAACGAACTGCCTGCGTCCTGACTCCGCACTCTGCCAAGCCTCGCTCTGCACATGTAACTCTGTTTGAGGAGTGCATGTGGCTGTGTACCTGAATGCAATAGCCACTGAACGGAGTAAGTGGAGAGTTCCAATAAAATGAGGACTTGTGCAAGTCGACTCCCATCCCATCCACAGCCACCTTGCTCATCAGCACTGCGACGCACTCTCCTGCTCCACTTGACTTATTTTTAATTAGTCTTCTTTTCTCTTTGACTCTCTTCTGCCTCTTTCTTTCAACGCCTCTCTCCATTCAGTGAGGACGAAGAGCGTGAGAAGGCCGAGGAGACTACCCCAAGCAATTAATGCCCAGTGACTCTAGTCCAACTCTGAATTCGACTCTCTCCTCTCCTGGGCCAGTAGCACACAAAGCGTTCCCTCACGACGACAATCAACTCAAGTCAAGTCAACACTCCCAGCCTAACACTCTCGAACAAGCCTCTGTTTCTCTCTCTCTCTCTCTCTTTCTGTTTCTGACTAGGTTTGGCTTAAGTGCATCTGTTGTAAATGCTGTTGTCCAACTCCAATGCAGAGAAACATTGTTTGATGGGAAATGAGGAGCGTAGGTAGATTGGCAGTGCGAAAAGGCTAAGAAGCAAAAGTGCAAACGGAGCAGAAAAGTCAACTCTTCCTTTCCTCGTTATAGAGAGATAGGAGGAAAGGAATCAGAAGCAGATGCACCTAAATAGCCATCACCCTATTCCTCCTCCCTCCAACAACCGATCCACCATCACACTCCCTCATTAACTCTCCTTCTCTCAATTCTCCCATTCTTATCCTCTATCTACATATACACATCTAGACATTATTTGGTAGTGTCCTTTGTGGGAGACATACGAGATCCATAAATACTTTCCACATTAATAAAGGCCATATAAAACAATTACTAAACGAGGAAAGGATATTATAAGCCCTGTTCAAAGTATGTGCTTTTGATAAATCTTATTAGGCACTTGCATACTTTGCTAGTAGTAAATGCTTATTATGCATATACATTTTGTTTAGTATTACTCAATGCTCAATTAGCATTCTAGTTTTGCTTGCTGCTAAATTGCAGATGCAACTTGCAATCGCATTTAAAAAAGAAAATATTTTACGACCGAACAGGTAGCATTGAACTTAATTGTCATAAACAAGCTAGAAAATGAGGAAATCTTCCTGAAACATTGCAAATAAAAAAAACTTATCCCTCATTTAACTTTGTCTCTATTTGGTACATTACAAATATACATATTTATTATATATTATATTTAAATCGAATACAATTTAATGTATATGAGCAATTTTCAATTAATTGAGAAAAACAGGCAGAATTTTAGTATTTTGAGGAACAATTTTTCCAAATATAGTAACTATAGTTATCGGATTCAGAATTTTTAAAAACCTATAAATCAATCTGTTTTGCAAATTTTTAGGGACTGAAAATCTAATTATTCTGAGAGGTTTAGAGCCTAACTTTTCGAGTCTTGGAAATCATACACAGATTTGCAGATGCATGTTGGAAATGTTGAGATTTTTAATTCTATGACTGTTAGAGCCTAATGTAGTGGAGTGAAGACAGAAGATTACGTGTGTGGACTTCAAAAGTGTAATCCTGTTATGATTTGAGTGCAGCGGTTGAGCTCTTTCGGATTGTAATATGCCTAGGTATATAAAGTGCTAAGGTAAGAGGTACAAGGGCGGCATTATGTGTGAGTGAACCGATAAGAGACGGGACGGCTAGAAAGTACGAAGGAGACTTGGGGACGCCTCGGCTCACCGCCTAGCGCCTCAGTGAATGGATGAAGTAGTTGCAAGTCGCACCATAAAGATAAACGAACATTTTGCGAGGTGAAGTCGAGGAACGGGAAGCAGGGAATCTCCTCCAGATAAGATTTATTTGGACACATCTGCAAAATGTCGGCGAAAGAGGAAGAGGCCTCGAGATACAGCCATTAGTTTGCACTATTTACAGCACACCGCTGCATTAACCACCCTTAAAATCTCATGAGCTCAAGTGGATGATACGACGTTGTGTTGCGGGGGTGTTTGGGGAGGGAGTAGCTATAAACATAATATCTAGATAGATATACAGGTACCTATATACATCCAAATTCCTCTTAACCTTTTCTCCACTCCTTCAATGCTAAACGTGTAAATGTCCTAGACTGTCGCACACTTCCTTGGGGACCTGGCAGCATTTGATTTCACTTCTCAGAAGATAATATAATTGGGAATGCCATTCCTTCCTTGTCTATCTTTCACTTCGTAGTTTAAAAAGATTTATAGCCAGTAAAAATCAGAAAGTTTGATCCAAAAATGAAACCCGGTTTTGTGTTGATACTTTTTTGAACATAAATGAGAAATCAGAAATTAGTCAAAAATAAAATTATGAATTAAGTTATAGTTGAACTTGCGACTATTTAAAAGGGGAATATAAAGCGTAGGTAATAAATAAAGTAGTGATCGGTCATGCTAACCAGGAGCAAGAGTTGAGAGAAATTGGTTGGCCAGGTGCAGATTGCATTTTCTTAAAGATTAAAGGCAGACGGTAGCACCTATTCTTGCTAGATATGATAGTATAATATTCTTATAAAACTATATCACTGTCAACATATACTCTTGTACTTCTGCTATAGTAATATATTTATTATATTTATTTTATTACTACAATGCTATTATTACTATCTATCACACGTTTTACTATGTGTATTCACATGAGGATTGTTTTTGATGTACGGTACTAGCTTCAAGCGCGGATGTCATAGATAAGTAAAATGAAATTCTGTCACAGCTTTCTGAGAAACTGGATAGCGTTGCGTTGATAAACAAACTAAAGTGCTATAGCTACACACGAATGTAGCTATTTATTTCTTTACATCGCTTCGCCAAAACGTTTGTAGAAAATGTGTAGAGCAGTGCAAAGAAAAGCCGTGCCAAACGCGCTCTTAACTTACGAAAGCTTCTTGCAACTCCTAACTTTGCTGACTTGAAGTAGTTGATCCTTTAGTTGTAATAGAATTTGCTGCCTAGCTGTACATTGAGCCGCCGGTGAAGCAACAAAATTGAATTTATACTATAATTTAATTACACTTTTTCTATCCCCAGAGACGTGTCCAGAGATCACACATGACAATTTCAAAGGCTAAAATAAGTTCACGACCGTTTATATGTACAGGCTACTACCTATCTAATATTACAAATCAAGTAAGATCTTTTTAATCCCATTTATGATGGGTAACTAAACGCCATTGTCATTGTAGGATACATACACCTACGATGACACAATCGTCTAATATGAAATGCCATGAAATTGTACTTCTTTTCATTTTCATTTAAACATAAAATCATGGAAATTCCAAAAAAATAATTAGCTATTTGACGTAAGAGGGGATTACGTAGATCCTTGTGGGCAACCACAAAGTAAACTAGTAAAGTAAAAGAACTACTAGATATGCAATATTAACTGTATGGTGATGTCTCGTAGTTAAGATTTTTAATAGGTGTACTTGTCGGCCGAATAATGGAGCTCGTACAAGATGTACTTAGGAGAGGAAATGAAGCAGAAGAAGAAATTGTGCGGCAAGGCAAGGCAAGGAAGGGAATGATGATGATTAGGCGAGTCCAAAAAGAAGAACTGCAAAGGAAGCTACGATGGAATTGGGAAAAAAAGAAGAGTTGGCATGGGTAAGTGTTTGAGCAAAAAGGGAGCACGTTGTGCAGGGCAGGACAGTGAGGCGAAGACTCGTTTGTTTGGATGGGACAGCAACTGCCAGGTTTGGTGATCCGCGTCTTGGATTTAATTCTGTCTTTGCTGTCCGTCTGTTGAGTTGGAGAGGACGAGGGCGCTAATACGCTCTCCCCTATTCGGGCACTTGATTATTTCCTTTGCCATTCAGAGCTCCAACACTCAACTCGACTGGCATGCCATTAAATAGAGCATGGCATGACTACCTATTCAATTAATCGAAGGAGAGGAGATATGAGGCAGAGCATTTGACCAATGCACTCGACGGACCTCACTCAACCTCTTCTGCTCCACAACAATCAATCAAGAGCCTTTTATTTAGTAGGCGTTCTGAAACGAAATCTTCGTCTAATTGTCCATATGTCCGAAGTCGAGCAGAAATCGATAGATCTGCAGTGGAAGGAAACGAGTCTGCCCTTTTCCAAACACTCGACTCCTAGCTACGCTCTTCAATCCGGCTTTCCATCAACAAACAAACAATGCGATTATTTATATCTGGCATTTATTTAGGATGAAAACCAGTCATCATTGCGATAGCCACCGGTTTTCTTCTGCATGCAATTATCTGTAACCACACAGACTGACTAAGACAAACATTGGATTTGGCTAAGTAAGGATGAATAAAATTGGGAATGCTCTTTCACGAACCTAGACTCTTCAGTCCTATAGTAGTAGTAGTAGCGTACAATCAATAAGTTGCTCTTGCTACAGTTCCTTGCTATAACTTAGGGGAGCTTGGCCTATAGCAGCGAGGAGTTCAACTCTCTCTCTCTCTCTCCTGATATTCACTGTGGCAATATAAAGGGATTAACTGTTGCATCTTCTGGATCGATGCAGTCAACAGGTTACATTTTTATCTTTCTGCACACAGAATACCTTTTCTGTCAAAAATGAAACTTACGGTGGGCAAGGAATGGGCTTTGAATGGCACTAATTAAAATCTACCATTGCTTACATTCTTTCTATTTACGCAGTTACAAGGATTATTTGTTGCAGTGCAAATTGAGATTACAAAACTCATCCCTTTTTATTCCTAGCCAATGACTTTGTAATACACAAGCCGAAAAGGACATAAAAAGTCAAGTATTGATTGATTTTCTTCGAGATGAGAGTCGGAAAGCCCTTCCCTACTCTAATTGAGATTAAGAGAGAGAGAGAGAAGGGAGAGAAGAAAGCGGTTAAATCAACGGACGGCTAAGAAAGAGCTAGCTGCAGTGCAGTGTGTGTCTGTGATTTGGAATAAAGGAGTAGTGGAATGAAGAGAGTAGTAGTGGAATGAAGAGAGTAGTGGATGAAATGTGTGTGCATGTCTAGGAGTCTCATGTATGATGTTGCAGGAGTGACGCCGTGGCCGTAGTAAGTCGGAGGATGCAGAATTGCGAATCGCGGTGCAGAGACGAAGTGGTGTGCGAATGGCAGTAGTGCAAAGGAGCAGTAGTGGAGTGCAAGGTGGTTGAGGCAGAAGAGCGGACGGAATGGTTGCGTAGCACGTAAGCCTCGTGAGAGAGGGAGACGGCAGAGCAGGGCCGGCCTCGAGCCTGGCATGGCAGTGGGAGTGCGAGTGGGGCAGACAGACATGGACAGACAGCTAGGCAGGCAGGATCCACTGAGCTTCTTCAATTCCCCTCGCTCGTCTCAGCCTGGCTCACTTAACTTGAGCCAAGAAAGACTTTTTATCGATCGTTTCGCACGGGGTTCGTCGACCCCCAAAAATTAGAAAACCCAAAAACCGGATTTTACCATTTTTTCCTTTTTTATCCGGTCACACGCGAAAAATTTTAAGACAGGATTTTTGACCCGTTATTTTTACGATCCACTCCAGTCTGCTGCATGGCAAGGAGCTGAGGATGAGAATGGGAAGAAGAATGGACGGAGAGTCAAGTCACTCAATCCAACTCTTGAATCCATTGCACCATCTCATCCACTCGGCCAGGGAATTGAGGAGAGGCTCGCTCGCCAGGCAGGGCACCCTCACTGCTCCCAACCAACTCACTCCACTCACACCACAAACCTCTGCCAAATCCCAAACAACCAACTCATGTCAATCAGACGGCTCCCGCCCTCCACACCTCGCACTCCCGTCACTCCGCCAACAACAATGACATCCATCCATCTCACAAAAATCTTCCGTCCTGCGACAACTCGTCCTTTCGCACCTCCAACACTCACCGCCCTCCCTCCAATTCTGCATCTCCGTCTCTGATTCATCCTCACACTACACCTATACACTACTCAGCCCATTTACGTCTCTCAGCCGCCAAAATTATTCGCAACTTCCCGAAATGGAACAAGGATCTGGTGGCTAAGCCATAATTAAAGACTGTCACATCCACTTCTAGGACAATTACATAATTTCTCATGAGCTACAGAAGGCAAAAGTGAGAACGTGCCCTAAAAGTAGAGCTATACCTTTAAAAGGGCTGCATCCTTCCTATCATAGCATTAAAGGGAAAAGCAACCACCTGTGGATTTTAAAGTATCTAGCTGAACGGATGACGACCACAGAAACTTTTTATGCTTTCTTTCTTTTTTACGTTTTCTCCCTTGCCCAATCATTTCCCTAGCCCTCTACTTTCTTTTCCAACCTCCTGTCACCTCACCACTCATTATCCACAATTCCTACACCTTTCATTTCGGTAAGTGCATATGAATTCAATTAGCATGATCAGCCGTACGCCGTCGAGGGGCAAACAATAACACACCGCTAGGCCTCATTTACTTTTCAAAGAACTTTTTGAGGCATGTGAGCTAGGATCGGAGCTTCCCTTTTTGTTTCGTGCGGCGACTCTGTTAAATTGAGTCCTTGCCAGAGTATCGAGTGTGCCGTATATGCCGCCTGCCGTTTATTACCGTAAATGCCGTAAATGCCGCACGATTTTTAATTGCGGCATGCCGTAAATGCCGTAAATGTATGTATATATGTAAATTATACATACATACATCATATTTACGGCATTTACGGCTTTTGCGGCATTTACGGCATTTACGGCATGCGGCAACAAAAAATATTTTACGGCATGCCGACTTTATACTCTGGTCCTTGCAAGAGTGAAACCGAAACTAAGCCAATGAATCCTGTCGTTATCATGAGTCTTGTCAAATGCAGTCGCTGCAGTCGCAGACTATTGGGGGCTGTTGCTGAGAATTATCAGGACTGGCCTAACTCGCTTATCATTAGTTGGAGTAAAGGTTCACGTCGATGGCAACAGAGCACGACTTCATTTTTAACCAAGTTCTTCCCAAATTCCCAACAAGTCGTTCACAGCCGAAACTTTTTCACAGACTAATTATTCATTACCGTTTTATTCGAGCATTGTCTGCCCCATCCTTTGTTAAATACTATTCTTTCGTGCATGCCAAACAGGGTTCACTATTCCTGTCAACCCTTGGCACAAAATTGCACGAAATGCACAAACGCAATTCATACATTTCGTAGTCCCATGTCATGAGGTTACCCAAATTTTGCGGAGTAGTCTTCAATCTTCAGATATTATTTTTACTGACATGATTTTAATTGAGATGGCATAGAAAGCTTATTTTGTAATATTGTAGTTATTATTATTGGTAGGTTGGTAAGCGGATAAGATTTCAAAGTTGTATATTTACTGTAATGCAATTGCTTAGAATTGCAATCTATGTAATGCTATCTAAGTAAGTACTACCTTTATTTCCTAAATATCGGAAGACCCTGCCTGTGTAGAGCAAGGAGTCATTAAATCCCCATCAGAGCTAAAATATCAGTTCCCGAGCAACGTTCGCTATTCATTTTGAAAAGTGGCTACTGAGAGTCAGTGAGCTGAGCAGTATCACTAGAAAAGATCACAATAAATAGCATAACTTGGAGCATCAACTACTTAAGTCAGTCGAAGAAAATTTGAGAGTTGTGAATTCTCATGACATGACCTTGCGTGAACTCTGAAACTCAACAAAGTTGGGCAAATCAACTTGGCTCACACAACAACCTCTCTGCCATCCACCGTCCTTTCCATCCCAAACAGAAATTATTTTAGTGGCTGCAGGAAGACCTGCATTACTTTTAAAAGCCAGCTCCATGCATATTACGTACACAGTTCGTTTCAGAAACGAAATTTGACTCCCACACAACCAGCAACTTTGCTCGTCGCTTCGTAGTGCACGGAAAACAAAGCGGCATAGAAATGGACTGAGTCGATTGCTATTTAGCAAATGATGCTACACATACTGCTGCGTGTAAGAAGTCATTTGTTGAGGAAACAGGCACACACAGACACTGCCTTTCCTCACACTACCGAAATAATAATTTTGTTCTTATTAATCCTTTGCCCTGCTGCATGTTCGACAAGATATGCATAGGGGTAACCATCCATCCAATATTGAATGTCTTTAAGCCATTGGCATTAAATCCCATAAAATGAAGTCATTTAAATGTGCATGACTATCAGTGGACTAAAGTGCAAGGACAGCACTAAGTAGATCTCAACTTTGTCACTCTGGATGAGTAACAACGTTATTTCATGCTAATCACGTTAGTAAATGCATGCAATCGCGACGCAACTGTGACGAACAATTTGTCCTGACTGAGTAGCAGTTAATGTGTTCATAAATGTCGGACTAGACACTTTTTAGTGCATGTTAGATTAACAAGTTGGAGACATAGCTGAGATTTAGGCAGAGCGACATGGAATTTGACGGAGTGTAAAATAGGAGCATGACGATAAAATATATGGGCGTACGTAGCGTAAGGAGGAAGAAGAGAAATGAGGAAGACGCAGCTGCTGCACGATGCACACAAGCATTAGACATTGAATGTAGATATGGCACATCCGAGCAAGCTGAGGAGGCTAAAGAGTGGATTCCTCTGCCCTACACTCACTTCTACTCCAATTTTATGCTAATTACCATTTCTCTCCGCTGATAACAATAATTATTGGTATCGTGAGTTGTGAATGTTGTGATAAGAGGACTGGAGCTGGAATCAGTCATGCTCCGCAGCAGGGAAAGGATAGCTAGCTTCTCCGACTACACACACACACACACAACTGTATATAGACATATCTAGGTAATGTAAATGTAAGCTGCGAGAGAAGAGAGTGCTGGAGAGTCAGACTGGACGTTAGTGGTGGGGACGGGGGGGGGGGATATTACTGGATATTGTGGAGTTGAGAGAAGAAAGAGAGAAATGCTTTAGGCAGCAATTAGCTATCCTTGGATTTTGCTCCAGTTTTTCTCCAGCTGAGCTCGCAGGTGAGTCGCGCACTTCCACCATCCCGCCCATTTTCTCCCTCCGTGCACCCATTCCGCCTTTCTCCTCATTCATCTCTCCCGCCCCATTCCGAGACAATTCCTAAACTTCCTTCTCAGACGCTCGACGAACTTTATCGATTGAATCCTGTTACTATGATTCCTCTAAATGACAATGGCTTCTCAAATTCTGGCTCATTCTTTCCAGCATGCTAAGAAGATCAGTGAAGACCGACAGTGGTCCGGAATAAAGTCACGTTTAACGTCGAACAGCCTCTAAAAGCGGCATTGCTACATAGTGGAATTGATTGTGGAAATTCTAGTGAAATGATTGGTGATATGCATTGAATACTTTTCAAATTCTTGTCACAGCAACTGCTATGTAATCAGATTATTCTTATTCTCACTACTATTCGTACAGAAGACTGTTGAAGCCTTGACAACTATTGGCAACTCATTCAAGACAAAAACTAATGAGGAGCCGAAGATATAAAGCTGCCGTACAAATAAACAGGAATGACTCACATGGGCGCAACTGAATTGAGCACGCTCTCTTGGCCAATAACATTATCATAAAAGGCCAATCTGAAATGATAAAATCCTGGAGCGTTTGTCGCGTCCAGTTTCTATGATCTATCTGCCCCTTTCAACTTCTCAGTTGGTTGGTGACTATACATTTCATGGTTGGTAGTGAGACGAGACTAGGCTCTCTTTAGGGTTAGGGCGTATGAAAGAGAGCGAGATGAAAAAGAATAACTTCAAACGCTAATCCTAAGTCAACAGAGACCGAAAGAGTAAAAAAGGAATTCGCTTTGCAATAAATTGGGGGAAGGCGGCAGTTGAGTCGTTTTCAATTCCATTGCCCATCTACAGAGAAGTCCCCTGCAGACGAGGCGGGCTAGTCAACAGTTCAGTTCAGTGAATCAGCAATTAGAGGGAGTGGAAGGAAGACTGAAGAGTTAGACATCGGAATGTCCAGCTATATTTCTAGTCGCAACTTTCCTTTTGGATCATACATCTATTATTAAGTCGCACGAGACTCTTCAGTGGCAGTCTACACGCTTTCACAGAATAATTTTATTGGATTATAATTGGAGTAGGTAGGAGAGCCACCAGAATCCTCGCCCTGCCCTCCTCATCCTTACGCAAGTAGCCAAAGACCATAGAACCACAAGACATGAATAAGTAACTTTTTGTGACTTGACACGAAGTGCAATAACAAAAGAGCCATTTCTCAGCCTTTTCCATGGAGATCTTCTAGTCCAGATCTTCTCAAACATAAAATAGGCCATAAAATTTATTTCAGAGTGAGATGCAAGGTCCATCCTTTAGCTCTGTAAAGGGAATCTCATTTCTTAATCCTCTTCCGAAAATGACTAGCACATCTGTCCACGCTCGACACTTTAAGAAACTACAGACGACTCACTCAGGCGCCTTTCCAGAATCTAGCAATGCATCTCTTCAAACTTGTCATCTCCACACGCACTGATCAGAATTAGTGCCAAAAGGAAAATATGGATTGATACGGGATCTTATAAAAAGTGAGGATTAGTAGGGACATCCAACGTCTATCCCAGAAGGAGGGAAATAATGTCTACGGAGGATTGAGAAAAGGGCAACCTGTAGAATGAACGGATTCCATGCACAAATCTCTTCCCTCACTTCTCTCTCTCTCTCTCTCTCTCTCTACTCACAAATCTGGCATTAGCCTATGCTATGCTTTTCTCATATTGTCACTCAAATATTTCGACGCTCACAGCAACTTTCTCGTTTAATTCAGCTTTGCCCCATTTTAGTATTGCTCAGTTCTAGGAACAACGCAGCTGCACGTGTAGGCACATCGGAGCTTCTATTATTACTACATAATCAATAATTAAGCCTGTCCCTTTGTATAGAATTAAATGTAGCAGTGCCATGCACTAACGATTTGCGTAATTATTGACGGCTTGACTTTCAGTCTCAAATTCAGACTTGCCACTAATCAGATTGCTATAATTCCACAAAGAGAATTTATTAGGTGGTAGTCGTAGGTAGTATAGCCATTCGCTTTTGTATGTTGATAGTTGTGGTAAATCGGTAGCTGTAGGATAATGTACTAAATGAGATTACAATAAAGGCATCATGAGCCAATTATGATTACCACATGTAATGTACCTAATAAGAACAATAGCGACTCATTCCTTCCCTTCAATTACTATTTCATTCTAAATATTCAAATCCATGCAATGATTCAACTTGACGCCTTTTGATTTCTTCATTGTTCAGTTACCAAATGAAAATGCGGAGATTCTGTAGATTCTAGAGGCTAAAACCGATTCATAGAAAAGCCGTGAATAGAACTAAGCACTGCTTTACCTAATAGGATTTGAAGCCATTCAAACTAAGAGTTTCAATAAATATGTGCAAACTAACATCTATGGGTTTATTTCTTCCTGCGTATAGCAACAATTAGTTTAAAATGTGCTCCTTGTCTCTATGACACATTATTAAATTGTTAACTGAGGATTGATGCTAGTTTATACTTTATGCCGTTCAAATTTATTGTTCACGGGGAGTCTTAGTAAAAGGGCAAAATTGAAGTGATGGTTGTTTTATGTAAGTTCGTCTTTCAATCGGTCAAATGCGTCCGTGTACATGTAAATGTTAGTGTCTTACACTCATTGATGAATAAAACTTCACTAGCTATGACATGAACGAACTGTAATAGGATAGCGACTGCGGATTTCTAACTAGATTGTTTTCTAAATGATCTTTGAATGAGACTGAAAAAAGGAGTTTTGGGGCAGGAGCAATTAGCTTCTGATTAATTAGTGTGTAGTAGGTAAAAATATAATTGGATTCTGACTACCTCGCCAACATTGTGCGGCATGTAAAAAATGTTTGGTTTCTGATCTGAATTAAGAAGTGGCTGCTGTTGTGTTGTACGTATGATACTCACTTACTCACTCATTCACTCACTCAAACTCGCATAAATGTAAGTCGATCTTAAGAGACGCATATCACACATGCACACAGGCTGATGAATAATAATAATAGAATAATAGGCCGGAGTCAGGGACATGATTATGGTATGGAGTCGAAGGGCAGAATGTCAATGTATATTTACATAATTACAATAATCACTGCTGTGTAGTTATGTCTTTGGAGCTGAATCCGTGAGTTATGAGCTGGAACTCTTGTTTGGCATGAAGGAAAACTTTTGATTTGTGTATGTGAATAGAAGGTAATGAAATCTGGACTGGTATGTATGTGAATTCCAAAATTAAAATGATAAATGAAAGAATGTAGAAATAGGTATGGATGAGATGATGTAAAATGTTGGAGAGATAGTAGATATTTGAATAGAAATGAGAGACTCACCATTATACATACTGGAGCACTCTGGAGCCTTGGCATAAGGTCTACTGAATTCACATTTAAAATAAATATCGGTGAATGACGGGCAATTGGGAACTTAGCCACGACTGTTAGATCTACAACAATTGGTTGTCGTAGAGATTCTACTTTGTAGTTGGCAAGTTGAACTTTTCGTCTCTTTCGTCGCTCGCTCACTGGGCTGAAGACTTTAGAGGATTTTATTGGGAAATGTGAAGAGACGACACATGGTCACTGGCACAAACAATCTCTACAAATCCAACATTGAAACTGCGGAGCGAAGGAAGAAGAAGAAGTGCATGGCGTAGGAATCGTAGTCGTCGTTGCGCTAATTTAGGAAGAGTGTGCTGAGAAGACGTGTGTCTACCTGCAGACTCTGAACATGTCACGACAGAAGCACTTGAGTGAGAACTGAAGGGAGCAGGGGACTTTGGCATGGAGGATGAGGAGGTGAGAGGAGAGCACTGCGTAGGAGACTGCAAAGTCCTGTGGCATAGAAAGTCTGTGCAGACAGAGTTCGGCGTAGCACAGTCAGTTGGCTGACGTTGAGTGTGTGTGTGGCAAAAAACTGGGAAATATTTGCGGAGTTGCTTGTGGCTAGTGAGTAGCCGAGGTGAAGGTTCCTGCGAGTTGAGACTGCGAGGGAGAAAGAGAATTTGGGCTGAGTTGGACTCGAGTGGTTGGGAAGAGTCATGCGAAGTGATGAGTGCTGGACGGTGCTCTGTGTGGGCTAGAGCGAAAGAGGACTAGGAAGACGGAGAGGGAAGCGGCCGGATGAGCAGGGCAGTGTGCACAGGGTGCTGAGATGAGTCGCAGTCCGCAGCCCTAAATTGGACATAGAGAGGAGCTGGACAAGTTCACATGGACACTGGAGAGGTGGCTGGAGCACCTTGGCAAGGAATCCGATCCAAGGACGAACGCCTCTCCTGCTCACAGATCAGGCAATCGGCAATGGCACGGCACTGCGAGGAAGACACGAAAACTGCGGCTGAGTCGGAGATGAGAAGATGTTCCTCACTTGGTTGTGACTACTCGTCGTCTGCCAGACTCGGCTCTCGCACAACAACAACTCCGAGCACCACTTGTTGGCATATCTTCATGCGTAAATGCAGCGTAGCTCCAACATCCACCGCTACACAATGCAACACACTGCCCACCACTCCAACTCCTTCTCTTGCAAATCGCGCTCTCTCGCACTCCGACTCACTCGCACACACAACACACACACGCTGCTCTCCAACTCTCCCAACCAACAACGCTCAGCCTCAACACTTTCTGACGTCTCTCTCCAACAAATCCTCACTCGCCTGCTCAAGACTTTCTGGCCCTCTCTCTCACTCACTCATTCTGCTCATCTTCCTCTTCTTCTGCAGTCACTGCTCTAGTTAGTGATCATTCGGCAGCACGCTTCCAGCTGTGACACACACAACCGACTCTTATCAGGACCTCCTGGCCCTTCTCCGCACATACTTCCCTCACAATACACAACGTCTCAACGAATGACACCTCTTTTTCCAAAAGCTTTTGACACCTTTTGGCTAATCTTTAGACCTAGCCATAAGTAGCAATTTACATGTACAGACTTTTTGCAAACGGACAGAGCAATCAAAAAAGGATTGCTGCAGCTATGGTCACATCACTGGAATTGCAGATGCAACTCGCTATAAACATTCTTCAACTTTGCAGAATCTGTAGACACGACTGCAATATTCTTTCTTTTCAACAAATATAGAATTTGTATGAACAGCAGCTACTTACTGATCAAAAGGATGCTACTATCATGTTTAATCAAATGATAGAGTGATTTCGTTTTCAAGGACAGTCAATCACAGCCCGCATTCATAATAAATTAGCTAGTCTTCATAAGAATACCAGGAAAGAAAAACAGAGAAATTGGAATTCTTGAGATTTACATACTAGCCTGCTAGGTAGGTACTTACTCTAAGTACCAACTAGGTATAATTATAAATATTCTACCTTTTTTGGTTTCTGTCCTGTTTTTCATTATTTAATAGTTCACTCAACGTTGGTTACTTTGTATGGGAATACTATGTCTGTCTGTCTGTCCGGTAGTTCTGCGTAGACGACAGCTTTTGAATGTACAACAACCACTCTTTCTGCATGCTATGTAGAAAGGTCAATAGAAACACCCAGTTCGCAAATGAAGATCACTGCAATTACGGGGTCATAAGGTCACCGGGGGTACTACTAACAATAGAAAATAAATTTTGAACCAAAAGACATGTTTTCTTTAAACTTTCTACACTTACTACTCGTATCTAAAGAAAGCTTTTGATCTACTATGAGGTCAATTGGTCGAAGTCTCATTACACTACTTCGCCATTCTATTACTACTACGTGTTCTACTAGAGTTCAAAGCTTGAACGATTTGACGCTACTGTTGAAAATACTTTTCTAACTACTATTACGGTATTATAATGCTATTACTAAAGACGTCACTCTAAGATTAAAACTGTTTGACAACAGTTTATTGCCAAATTTGTTGAATAGAAGTAATATTGGTGATATTTCCGGTCTGGTAGATTTGATTGCCAATTTCATATGAGACATGCTCATATTGGGTCTGATCTGGATTTTTATATATTATGTTCTATGGCAGTTGAAGATGCTGAAGTTGAAATTATCGTTTCAATTCCAAAGTCTCTTTCTTCCACATTTCTCTGTGCAAATTGTGAAAAAGTGTCTCATCAACTCACTCCTTTGATTCCTGATTGTGTACAAGGCAAACGAAATTCCGTGAAAAAGATGTATGCCATGAAGTGAATTGAACTGAACAATGACCTACATCGGTAGTCTCCTGATTGCAAATCTTCCGATCCGTTGAACACAGATGAATTCACTTTATATCAATACAGTAATATTCACAAAAAAGGCAGCATTATTAAGAGGGAACATAGTGACCTCTTTATGGAAATGTTCGATCTGTCTGTCTGTCTGTCTGTGTGTGTGTGTGTGTGTGTGTGTGTGTGTGTGTGTGTGTGTCCTCTTATAATTTTCTACACACTGATCAGGCCAT
>JAAAYG020015746.1:0-59528 GCA_009936455.2 Tomocerus minor
CAACACGGCAATGAAAACAAACTTACAAAAGAACAACTAGTAACAAGAACTAAACTCCGGCAAGAACAACCGTCCGCCATTCAGATTTTCCCATGTCTATCGCAGAATGTTGTAATCTAAGTGATTTGATGCTTGAATTTTGCAGTCCTTGGCCACAGAAAATCTTCACTGTGTCATTTCTACTATACCCTTTGATAGGATGTACAATCTGCATTGTATTGGGAATCATAGTAAGCCTGCTTACAGGTAAGATTTTATAAAGAACACATTCTAATAACCTGCTGCCACTACTACATCTTTAAACTTTCATTTTCAAATTGATTTGAAATTAGTTAAATGATCATGTCAGGCTTGTTGATGTTTTATTATTGTTAGTGCACGAGCGTAGAGAGTTAACGACTAAATGTGTATCTTTTATCATATTTATCTTGATCGCAGGAGGCAAAGAGTTTAGAAAAGATCAAGAGAAATACCTGCATCCTGTGATAAGGAAACTTCGTCGGAAATTTGTATGCTCTCGACGTTGTGATAGCAGTTTAGAGCTCTCTAAATCTGCCAAGAGTTACAATGTGACAACTACCGGCTACAACATCAGTAGCTCTGAGATAAATGATCTGAATAAAGAGACCTCGGCATCTGCGATAACATCATCCTATTCACATAAACCATACCAGCCCCAATCTGAAATTGCTCCAGGCAGGAAAAGCTTGCACTCTTATGATAACTCTGGTTTTAAAGACACGTAACAATCAATACAGTCATTCTAATTTTCTAACAAGACAAAGCATTATTATAATTACTTCCTTAATAACATTGACAGCAACAATCAACTGTGTATTTTTAGCCAATAAATATACTGTGCCCTTTGCCAGCACATATAATATACTTAAAAGAAAGAGTTCATTATTTTCTCTATTATTTTCTGTAACATGAATCTATACCAATTAAATGTGTACCTAAGCTTAACTGTTCATTGTCTAATTACAAGAATGCAATAAATGATAAATGTTGTTTCTCTAAACGTTATATTGGTGTTGATTAAAAGATAACGGAGACGAAAAGGGTGAAATCGCTAACATGGATTTGTTTCAGCGTCTGCAATATCATCCATTCAAAAGAAACATATACTGATGCAAGTACGTATGTAGTTTTTTCGTTTGATGGGGATTTCCAAAATAAAAGCAACTATGAAGTCATTAAATCCTTTGAAGCACTTTGATGAATCTTTATCTATGCGCGTAACTATTAATGATACAGTTTCTAGTTGCGCCTGGCGCCTCAATTCCGTCAATATATGCTTAAAAGTGTGCATCCCTCATCAATACATATTAGTTTTCCATAATTGATTTGATGAAAACGCCATCACAGGTTAAGAATTTGTTTCTTTCAATGAAACTTTTAAATTTTCTTACAATGAGCTTGCTTTCTTATTCCTTAAAATAAATACAAACTTTATTTAAGCGTTTTGTTTCAGCTTTTATTAAATTTTTGGGTTAAGTGCGTCTGTATCCAATATATTATTACACTTGTCAAAATTATCCCCGCTACATCATTTTGCAATTAGTAGTGTTCTCAATCTCAAGCCGCTCTATTAACCGCTCCTGTTCTTCGGACTCTGCCCACTAATAATGACAACTAAATGGAATTTCTATCAATTGTTAATAGATAGAAGAATTAATGTGCACAAATGAATTTAGGACCATATTAAATCAGACGTGATAAAATAAATTCGTATACACATAAGTATAGGTACAGCGTACCACCATACCTTGTACTCTTTTCCAAGTTACAATGACTCATCTTTTTAAAATACCAATGCCTATACTTAAGATAAAAAAGCTATTATTTGTTGAAAACTTAAGATAATAATAATAAAATGATGTTTAGTGTTCTTCATTAAGTGTAATTATGGTTTCCTGTAAAATGTGAAAGGAATCTTTGCATTAGTTAGGATCGTTCTACATATATTCGGTAAGCACGTTTCAATATTATTCATTGTCTATCTATCTGTACTTGTCACTTGTGGTACATGATGCAACATTGATTAGAATGCTAAAAGCCAGCATGTTCCAAGAGCTTCCGCCAATAAAACATCATCTCTAACTTTATTGCATCATATTCGCTGACTTCGCACTGGCTACAGCCAAACGAAATTTGACACTCGCTGCATTGTATGCAAAATCTTTATGCTGAGCTCGTAGAACTGTTTTTTATTCTGAGAAACGGAGAATAATATTTACCAACTGCTACAGTACATTAAATACAATAATAACTTATTAACATATGAGACAGCTAGAAGTGCTCAAATTCAAATTGAATTAAGCGAATGAATAAGGACTTGAACTTCACTGCACCTGTTAGTGTTCATACATGAACTTTGTGTGAATAAGGGGGAAGTCAAAACCGGATATCACTTTCCAGACTTCTAGACTTGACGTTGCGAACTCAGGTTGCAACCCGGGTTTTATTTAAAAACCTCTCTTATCAGAATTCGGAAATATAAAGCGCTAAATATTTCCGAGCCGTGGTCAAACACCATTACTTCTTTAATCCACCACACATATACATAAGAAATGGAAAGTTGGCAATTGGTGTCTCTACTTCTTTGCGCTTTCGGACTCTTTAAGGAATTTCGACCTTCAGAACCATTTGTCACTGAATATTTAATTTCTTTTAAAAATTTCACTTCGGATACGGTAAGAACTTATTTCTCTTTACGAAACATAACTCAAACTCAAAATGCTACAGTAGCTTAGATTTTTTGTGTCATATATTGTTCAAAAGTACTTTATTTTTGTTACATATGCAATGTGTGTATGCATGTATGCACGCTGAACAAAATTCATATAAGATATTGTAATGTAAATGTAGAGTAAGTAACAATAACATTTTAAATCTATAAGATGGATAATCCGTTTATATGGTCTGTCTAATTGAATTGATGGACAATATCATCATCCCGTTGTTGTTGTATGGAAAACTTATTAGGCATATGAGAATTAAATTACATGGTTATACATAAAATAAGCATATCTTCATTTCATGTTGCTAAATTGCAGATTGTGCACGTAGCATACCCAATTGCTACTTACACGTACTTGGGGACACTTCCTATTGTTTTCCTGATCACTGATTTTTTGCGGTACAAATCTGTGATTATTTTCGAAGGAATAGCTTTTGTTGTCACCTATGCTCTTCTAATTTGGGGAAATGGACTTAATAATCTCAGAGTATGATTTATTTGTATTATACATTTATAACTAAATAACTAAATATCTAAATATGACAAGTTTAAAACAAAAATAATATATTTCTCGCGTTTAGATGGTCGAAATTCTGTATGGAATTGCAAGTTCCACAGAAGTGGCATATTACACCTACATTTATGCGAAAGTTGATCGGGCTCACTACCAGAAAGTTACTTCATACACGTATACAGCAATTTTAATTGGGAATTTTGTTGCTGCTGGAATTTCTCAGCTTTTGGTTTCATCTTCGCTGATGAATTACCATGAACTGAACTACCTTACGCTGTCTTCAGTGACGGTGGCCCTTCTTATAGCCTGTTTCCTCCCTTCAGTCAATCAGTCCATTTATTTTTATCGTGAACAAAAAACAGAAAATGACAATCCCGAAATAGGAGAAAATACAACTATAAAAAATAGCAAAAAATTGAAACTAACATTGTTTGGAAGGGTGAAAAGTGCCTACCCGATTTTATGGAGCGATTTTAAAAATGCTTATTCTAACTGGTACGTTCTTAAATGGTCGATTTGGTGGGCAATTGCATCTGCTGGATTTTTGCAAGTTATCAATTACATTCAAGCTCTTTGGGAAAGCATCGAATCCCATAAAGATACAGAACACTACAACGGAGCTGTTGATGCTACGCACACTTTGCTAAGTGCGAACATTTAATATTTCGCGTACGTTTTTATCTATTTTTCTCATTGAATTGAAAAGAATAAATTGTGATCCTTTTGCATGTGTCTAACTTTAAGGTGCTGCTCTTGCTCTTGGTGTTGGTTACGTGACCATTCCATGGTTCAAATGGGGAGAAAGCGTGTTGTGTGGAATTTCATTCATTCAAGGGATTCTTTTGATCGTTATGTCGAAGACTGAAAGTCTTTATGTATCTTATATTGGCTACATTATTTTCAGAACAATGTACCAAGTTATGATTACTGTTGCAACGTAAGTAAAAATAAAAAATCATTACAATTTCCATATTCCTGCTAGTTCTCAAGATTCAGAAATATTACTTTTAGATATTTGAATAAATTGTGTTCATTTTTAATAGTGCGGAAGTAGCTCAAGGAATAAGCGATGATAGCTACGGCTTGATTTTTGGAATAAACCGCTTTATGGCACTGTCTTTTCAAACGATTCTTACTCTGATAGTGGCTGATGAAAACGGACTTGCATTGAAAGAACAACCGCAGTTTCAAGTGTATGGCTATTACCATATAGCACTGGGCGTTATATTTGCCGTTGTCTCACTGTTGACATTCTGTAAAATTGGTTGTTCTGCTAGCAATAATAATTACAGACACAACAACGACATTACAAACGATACTCTTCCTGCTGCTGAGACATCAGAAAACATTTAAACAGTTTTTCTATTTGACAAGCATTTATAAAAACATGAAATGATTGGATGATTGTTTATGACACTAACTAGGAACTTAGTCGAATGTAGAGAATCATATTGATATATTTATTTTTATCGTAGTATTTGGTGTAGTGAATCCAATATTTCCTTAAAACAGTTTTATCGTTGGATTATATGCTAAACTATATAGAGCTTCTAATAGAAATAGATAATGATAGATATAGTGTGCAAATCTTCTATTTGCATGCAGACTACTTATATAAAATGACATCAATAAATATTTTTGACAGTTTAATTACATTGTTCATAACTATGTGCACAATAGTACAAATTAAATGTTAGTGGACCCTGATGAAGCATAACTTGCTACAGGTGAAAGGTCATGTCACTCGGTTGTAGGGTCGTGAAATATGTGATATGAAATATTCGATATTCGATATTAAGTATAGAAATACATAGTATCGTATACTTTTTTCACCATCATCTTTTTTGCGACCTAAGGGTGTCACGTGTCAAGGCAAATTGATAGTAATTTATTTTGGATTGTACAATTTCAATAAATTCATTTTCAAAATTTTCTCGATCGAAAAAAATTTTTGTACCAGTTTTTCATCCCTTCTTATTTTAAGAGCTAAATTATTGTAATCACTTCTCCATCAAGTATAGCCAAAATTGGAAGTAGAGGTTGTATCACGTATGCTGTAAGCTGTATGTTTTCAACGTTCTAATGCACACCCGCCCGTTTACAATTAAGCATTCGATTTTGACCAAGCAAAGCTGGCAAGCAAGTCACGTTGCGGCATGAAAATTGTCAAAGATAAGCAGGTCTGATAAAAACACGGATTTTTTGTAGCAAAGAAACTCCAATGTAGAAACTTGGGGAGTTAGAATAGCAATAGCAGCAACATGATTTCGACTGGGAAATTGAAAAGTGGGAAGTTTCCCAATTCCCCAGTGGGAAAAGTGGGAAACAAAAGGCCAAGTGGGTGGGAAATTGCGAAATCAAAGAATGGGGGGGGGGGGGTGAAACTAAAAATTAAACAAAAAGTATGAAAACTGCTATAATAACACTGAAATATTAACTTATATCTTCATATTTAGTCAAAAAACATGTTTTGAGTTATTTTGACTATTTGTACATACATAATTTTGATGTTTCATTATTATTTTTTACAATTACTGTGCTTTAACTTGAATGTGCTTATGAACGGGAGAATGCAGAATACATTTTTATACATTAGGCTATTAAAATGTGTAAAAGTACTGTATTTTGTCAATTATCGTAATTTTTCTTTCATTTCCCATAGGGCTTTTCCATTTCCCGGAAAGTTCCCACTTTTCCCATATGCCTATCTAAATGGGGTGGGAAATGGAAAATCCGAAACTATGAGCAGCAAGAGAGTGATCAGCAAAGATTGATCTGACCTGTTTTAACAATCGTTATTTCAACAATTGCTATGATTAGAGGTAAACGTTTTCGGGAGAATGAATAAGTTTTTTGTAGATCAACAATGCTTGAAAAAAAGGCGGTTCACCCGGAGGTGATTAGTTTGATATCGAGGGGGGTGAAATAATTCGTGTTATTTGATAACTTGGAGAAACCGTTGACTGATAATGACTACATTTGCAAAATATTAACGAATTCCATTTAGATGCATAATATTTAACAACCTGTAAAAGTAATATTATTATTTGCAAATGATGTAGTAGGATTACATAGAAAGACTCCAAAGAGGGAATCATTCCTAAAAGGATTTACTCCTAAGGTGAGAAGGACTCCAAAGACAGACTTTACTCCCACACACTCACCATGGAACTTACTCCAAAAATGGGAAGCACTCCTAAAGGTGGAATCATTCCTAATAGCATCAACTCTCATGACATATTGCATTCACTCCTGTAAGGCAATCCAATTCAAATCCAATTCAGATGTTCTTTATTTACATTTTAAATAACTACTCCAACAGTATGAATCAATAATATGATTAAGTGTGTTGGTAATGATGTGTAAATCTATCATAATCTTAGGCTTTGTCTTATCTTCATCTATCTTAAATATTAAAAATGAAAACTAAAGACCAAGCCTAATAAGCCTATGATAGATTTAAATGACATTACCTTCATACATAATTATATTATTGATTCATACAGTTATTTAAAATGTAAATAAAGAACACCTGAATTGGATTTTAATTGGATTTGAATTGGATTGCCTTACATGAGTGCACTTCAGTATGAAAGGTCATGAGAGTTGATGAGCTGCTATTAGGAAGGATTCCACCTTTAGGAGTGCTTCCCGCTTTTGGAGTAAGTTCCGTCGTGGGAGTAAAGTCTGTTTTGGAGTCCTTCCCACCTTAGGAGTAAATGCTTTTAGGAGTAATTTCCTCTTTGGAGTCCTTCCCTGTAGTAGTTGCACATTGCACAAATAAATACAAATGTTTGCAAACGGAACACATAAAGATTATAACTAAAAGTATCTATTAAATCTTTATTTAAATAACCATTTATGTCATGTCAATGGGCTTTTATCACTCTACTGATAGATATTTTTTTCAGTTTGTCATAACCGTCAGTGAAGAGAAAAACAAAATCGCATTCTTTACATAAGACAGACTTATTGATCTCAAAAGTCTCAATAGATGCTTTCAACTTAGACAAAAATTTATGGACATCTACGTAGTATTCATCATGAATATTAGATTGCGTAAAACTCAAATTTTTCAAATTGTTTAATGACCACTTCGAAAAAATACTCCGAGTTAAATCACACTTACCCGTTACATTACTAATTCGCATCGTTGCAAGCTTGGGCAATGCGAGTGTAGGAAATTTATTTTCATTAGCTGCAAGGTTTCTGAACCCACACATTTCATCTTCATTCAAAATAAGCGTGTCAACTTCTGGAAACGTTGTCAATAAAAATTCAATCCACCTTTCAGAAGTGGGGCTAGAAAGTATCAATTTTCGAATGAATTTGTTTTTTTCCACTTTAGGTGTGTATGGACTGATGAGTAATAATGAATTAATCTCCAGCTCTTCAACAGACTGGGGAATAGATTCAAAATCAAGTTCTCTTGTATTCATAAGTACCACTCGTCGTAGAGTTTCATTCAGAATGTTAGGAGTCGCCTTTTCGCTAGATTTATTTGATACTATTATTGAAGCCGTTATTAATGTGATAACAACAATTATCGTTAGTGTTGCAACTATGCAGGGAATATGTAAACGTTTCTCCTTGTTTCGCCTACATTTAAAAATAATAAGACAAACCTCACGTAAGTTAAGACAACCAAATATAAGTATGTGAAAAGGAAAGGTTTGATAAGTTCACTATGTTACATACAGTTCACCAATAATATGGCAATGTACTTACAGATGTTGAGGAAAATTTTTGGCAATGTTTTTTAATTTGAGTACATAGACAGCGGTGCAAGACGGCTTCGCAACCTGGCTGCTCTGGTCACTGAAATTCCCAGTTCTATGTTAATTAAAAATAAAAATAAATAAAAATAACATATTATAACTATATCTAACAGATTAAAGGAAATATTTGTGCATAATAACGTATCCATCGGTCGCATCCGCAAATGAAGACGTCTCACGTTCAACAAATGTGTGAATGCTGAATGAACTCCCTGCACTTCACAATATTCTACATGAGCAACATGAAACATGTACCTTTACCTACATAAGACGTAGGCCGTGCTATTTACACCTGTTTGTGAGACCGACTAGACTGATCATTCTTGTTGTAAATAATAATACTACTGTTTCAATTTTAAGTGAAGTTATTCCAGTTTAAATATTTATTTAACGTATATGGATACTTACGAAATCAGACATATCGTTTGATCGTCTTCGATCTGATGATTGTAATCTTCTTGTTTTGAGCTCATTTGACTTAACTTTTTTAGTGACTGATTATCGGAAGCGTCAATTTACCAATGGTCAGTTCTGATGATACGATAAAAATGAAGGTACTTGCAAGTTACAAAGCTGAAAACCAACTGCGAAGTAACTACAATGTATGTTTACATTGTTAAGCTAAGTAAAACAAAATCTAACTGTATTGTGTTTTTTATCTGCCCTATCTTATTGTCATCAAATAAATAGAATTTTATAACTGCGCAATAAGGTAAGGTAGTGCATACTAATATGCAACATATTGTTACAATTTGATTCTCAGGGGACGAAAATAACAGATTTTACGAGGGAAAAAGATGCAAATGTTTTTTGTCTAAATCTAAATAATCCAAATCACAATACGTCATAGTAGAAATGATCTCATACTACGGGTGTGCTTTTCATATGTGGAATCATCTTTCTAATCATCCCACGATATCGTCTGGTCTCCTTGTTGTTTTTTAAAAATTTCCCCACCCGAGACACAAGTGTCTAAAACAGTTGCTTGTCCAAGTTGACACAGACCTACTTAGTAATAAAAGTATTGTATTACCCCCCAATAATGACAAAAATTAGAGCAAAAAAATGATACTATGATTTGTCATGGTGAAACTGAAAGTAAGGTTGAAAGTTGAAAGAGAAACGATAGCTTATTACATAGGGTTTGAAAACATTTGACAGAAGAATGGAATTTGGAGAAAGGAAATAATTCGAAGCCAAAGTTTATCATAATTGCAAGTGAAGAAGTCGGAAAATTTGCATAAAAAAGTGAAAACTTAACAAAACTGACGGGAATAGACGATTGGCGAGGAAAATGGATGGTTCGGGTGACTCAAATGATACAAATGAAAATGCTGCTGCTCCTGTTGGTGATCTAGATGGGATTCCTCAAGCAGATGGGATTGAGCCAATGGAGGAAGCAGGTGGTGGGGATGATTTTATTCCTGCTGGTGATCAGCTTGAAGATGACGGCATTGAGGATATGGACCATGACTCCGAATCTGAAGATGATGAGGAGGACGAAGAAAGCTCCGACGAAGACCTTCCAGATCTTGGTTTTGATGAAATTAATGCAGGTGGGGGAGAAGTTATGCTCGTTCATCCCGCACAATTGCAACACATGGTCAATGAGCCACAAATGGAAGCTATTGATGCACCAATGGAAGTGGACGGGTTAATAGAACCCTTTCGAAATGCTAGCGATGGGGAACTAAAGGTACGGTGATAGTTTTACCTCAGTAAAAGGTAATTTGGATTTCTTAGATTATGATATCCACTTTTAATTTGACTCACATTAACTCTTTTCTTTTTATGCAGAAAATTTTGAGTTGCTTGTGCTCTACATTGAACTTCACAGAAAGAAAACGATTACGTTGGCTAAGTTCTAGGATCAATAATATGCTTGTGGCCGAAACTGAACTATTTCAAAAAGATTCCAAGGCGAAAATCAGCACTTTATTTTATAAAAACGCATCCAGGGTTAATTCTCAAATAGCGATTCGACCTAATGAAGTTACTTTTCAAAACTTTCTGTTCTACCGAAGGCATGAATTTTTCAAAATTCACTGGCAACAGACAGCGACCAAATTGGAGACTTTGGAGATTACTGATTGCAGTTTGGAATGTGAAGGATTCAAGTTCATTGTTGATTTCGCTCCCAATATAAAGACATTAAACCTCAATAATTGCAAGTTAAGAGATCTGGATGATGTTCATTTAAAACCGAGGGCTATTCCTGTAACCACTGTAGAGGTGCCCGAACATCGTGGAATAAATTACTTGCATTTGCAGGGGATGACAATTATAGAAATTTGCTTCATGCAATATTTGGCCGAGAAAATCAAACCGAACTGTCTTATTGAATTAACCATGTCTAAGTGCTTTATCGACGATATTAAAGCTCCTGCAGGTATGTATGTTCCGTCCGATCATATCCTTGATACAAGTATCCCGTCCTGTAATGCAATAGTAGTAGTGAGTACATTTTGAAGTTTAAGCTCAAAAAGGCTGTTTCTTTTCTTTCTCACAGGGACACATTCGGCTGATCGATATTTCAAATTTTTTGCTCCATTGTTTGTGAAAATTATTTCTAATAATGCACAATCATTGAAGGTGTTGACTTTCAAAGAAAATCCATTTCAAATGATGATATTCCAGAAACTGGCAGAAGACTCAGAAGTTTTGCAATTTTTGCAGCCCACTCACCTAACTGTGTCCTTGCTTCCTCCTCAAGTCGCAGAAGAAAGCTGGAATCCTTTTCTCCAGTTCCTTACAAAGAGATGCTCTAAGTTAACGAACCTGGATTTGGAAATTGTTAATGATGACAACGGGGAAAATTTACGAAATATTGTTGATACCCTGACTGCTAGCAAATGCCCCCTCAAATCCTTCTATTTCAAATTCAATGGCAATGCAAAGGCAATTAAAGTTCAATTGGACGGATTCCTCACCGAATCAAAAGAGTTGGAACAGTTAGTTCTTGTTGATAAGAAGGTTGACATTTTTAAGTGATGCTAGAATAGTAATTCTGTTCCTGAGGATTGATTAGTTATTGATATTGATTAGGAACTGGATCCAGATGTAAAGTACATTGTGGGTGGAGATAGATTTTACAGATACCGTCTTCACGGTTCTCACGGCTATACTCCAGCTCACAGCGAAAGATTGGTTGCGAAGTCACTAACCAATATCGCTACAACCTTTTTGGCCCAATTACCTCCAAAGCTCACAAAACTGTGCTTGGACCATTTCATTCCTGAAACAAATATGTGGCTTGAGAGCTTAAATAATCCTATTTGTTTGGAGTCTTTCAAGAAGTTGACTAAATTAGAAATTCGTGGACCGTATATTCACACCTTGCATTTCGCTATCCCGCAAATATTGACCTTGGTCAACTTAGAGACTCTTGCTCTGACTAATTGTGATATTCAAGACACTTACATTACTGGATTGGGATATGAAGCCATAATGGATCTAAGACGCTGCTTATTATACGGCTTATCTTTAATAGATACTAAAGAAAAGACAGTGGAAGATCTTGACAAAGCTATTCGTGAAGCACCACACTACAAGTTTAAGACTGAAACCGTTTGCACCCTGAAACCAAAATTGAGTGATTTGAAAAGTAAATTAGTACCTTTTCCAACTTTGCTTCAAAGAGTTGAGGATATAAATTGTAGATAAAAACTAAATGATTTTGTAACATTTTTAGAACTGAAACATCTGGATCTATCAAGTAACCCTCAAATATCGGATTTTGGCATTTACGATTCATTGAGACTACCTCTGGTTGAAACGCTTAAGCTCAATGATTGTTCGAGAGTGAGTCTTTTGTTTTTGTTTGATTGGTATTTGTGGAATTTTTATCTTTCAGCATTTCCCGTTATCAATTCTTTATGATTAACAGGTAACCGATAACGGACTGTACTTAATTGGCTTAAACTTCCCAGCGCTGAAGCTCCTTAGTGTTAAGTACTGCAGAAAAATGTCTGAATTCGGGATAAATGAACTCCTAAAAACCTGTAAAAATTTACAGCGAGTTCACACAACAAGAGTAATACTTAAAACTTTAATATTTATAAATGCTTATGGAAAATTAGGATTTGTATCATAAGTAATAAGTATATAATATTCATATTATTTCATATTCTTAGGTTGTCACAAAACGTAAAATCAATGGATTCATTTATGAAAAGTGCCCACAATATAATGACATCGTCCGTACTACCATTGCAACGCAGTCTGAAGGATTCATCTTGGATGACATTGACAGTAATTAGGTTTGTGATATGTACCAATGAAAACAATTCAATGATTTCCATGATATAATAACAATCGATAATCGAAATGTAATTATGAAGTTATACGTTATACGATTACATTTGTTTAGAAAATTATTGTGTTTGATAAAATGAGTAATTGATGAGCATTGCAAGTGACACATGGCAGAAATGTTGGCTTTCTATACTTTTTGTTTCATCATCAAAATTATTTGAGTCTTTATCTTCAAAAACCATTCTGTTCTGTGCCGTAACTAGAAAAAGTTTTGGCTCAATTCAGTTTTTGCTTATAAACAATTAAACAATATATTATATGAGTATATGACTGGGCTATATACCAACTGGTTAGCACTAACTACAACAGGTTACGATTGGGATTTATATTTAATTGCTTCTGTCACTCATTGTGTAATAGAAACTCAATAACAGCTCTCTACATTCCTGCGTACGTACGTTGTAGTCGACGAATCCATTATTTCTAGAAGTAATTCCAGAACATTCTGTAACGAGCTACTGATACTTAATACTATCCTATGCTGATTATATTGTATGAATCTTTCTCATTGTCATACATAATATATTATGATGACTCACTCAGACGATAATATTCCCACGCAAATTCCTAACCTAGTCTGTGTAAATTATAGTTATAAAACATTGAATTGTTTGCATTGGTGTGTTAGGCTAGGTATTCTATTTAATATTATAGGTTAGCAGCTTTTCTGTTCAAGTTCAAGTGAGACGTCAGCAATAAAGAGACTACTGCACTGCCTAAAGAATGAATCCTATAAATGCATGCTCATGAAATAACTCGAAAGCTCTCAAATAGAGTTTTATGTCGCAGTTTTGTAATTTCTTTAAGTGAACGAATTCACTAAACACATAAAAAAAGCCACAATTGATCGTATATTAAATATGATGGGTAGTATAATGACATAAGTCAAGATTCGACCCAGTCAATTGGTATTTATCTATCTATCTCCTACCGTACGTACCTATGCTGTTAAATGTACATATTCTTCATCAGTAATGCATGCTACAAATAATACAATAATGTATATGTAAAGCAGCAAGTAGTGAGATGATCTTGTATCTAAAGGAACTTCGTCTGAATATATGAAGACCCATCAACCAAACTGCTAAGTTATTTCTCTGTATCTTAATTAGCAATATTTAATTTGCATGCTCTCATGCTTAAATCATACATGGGATACATTTCGAAATGCGTAGGTCAAATTTTTGCTCAGTAAAAACCTTTTTAGGTATGCATCTTATATTCCCAATATCTACATTTTTCCCATTAAATTATAAATAACTCTTAGATTAAAAGCAAAGGTTTGTAATGTTAAAAATTTAATTCTGTAATATTGCTTGATACAAAGCGTCAGTGATGATTTCACTCTTGTTTCGCATACTCACGTTTTGAGACATACTGATACGTAAGTCTAAAGCGTGTCGTCACTTGGGAAAGTAGGGATATACAGATATTCGTATATAGTACCGTATGTTCAATAGGTATTTGTTACTCTAGGGGAAGTACTATTCTATTTTGCATGTAAATTGTGTGTAAATTACGTGTGTAGAGCATTCAGCAACCTTCATAAACAACTTCACGCCATATCATACGATTCTACAGGGACTCCGTCAGGCGCAGTGCTGAATATACATACATCCAGAAGTTGCTAAAGCTGTAAGTGAATAGGAAAGTGACCTCCTCTTTGAACAGAAAAACTGTTTCAGAGTACAGACTAATAATCTCACATAGACCTACATCGTACACTATCCAAAACAGAGAATGAATACGTATGAAGGCGTAGCTTAAAGTTCTACGTTCACTAACGACTTTCTGTAAGCTTTGAAGGATCTTAAGGATTGCTGTATGTACTGCAAGCTAGGACAGAAGTTGCATAGTAGAAGCATTCGACTTCAATTTGATTTCTGCCTGTAAAGGAAGCCTCAGGTTTCTATACTGTATATTTGTAAACTACGTGGACTTTTGTGTTCTACGTATTGTAAAGTACGTAGATAGACGAATTTCATCACTAATTTATATACTGCTAAAGTGAACTAAGCCCAACTAACTAAACTTAATTTAAGTACACGTACGATACAGACATCAGTTTCTTTACGAGCAGTGTACGATTCTCTGATGTGGTAGCATCCTTAATACCTATAATACTGCTCTTACAACAATTCACAAAAACCAAATAGAATAATCTGGAGCATTATATATTAGCGTTTTCAAGAGGACATTTATAGGTAAGTATTATTTCCCCGTATGTTGGATCCTGCATTTACTTAAAACTTCATCTAGAGACGATTTGGCACTGTAGACAAAACAGTTATTCAGCCAGTCAGTATTATATTTATATACCGTAGTTCGAAGAGATCTTCTTGTACTAGAAATTACCCAGGACAAAGTATTTAATCTCCCATAAGTACATTAATACTATTATTGTCAAGATTAAGTCAGTACAACACTAGTTAACACCCCTATATACATAGAAAAATCTTCAATAAGGTAAACTTACAAAATGATATGTCTTTAAATATTAAATCAGTATTTTGGAGATTGTGTTTTTGAAATCGTGAAACTTGTGAATTTCGGATAATTCAGAGCTTTAGTTACCTACGGCGATTTTTACCTACTTCAGTTTTTAGGTTTCATAAACTAGGCTAGCTTATGGCAAACTATAATGAAAATAATGACATTATTTTCACGTGTATGTAGAAATTCTACAAAACCCTGGCAGTATGGTTTCGTGTCTATATTTTTAAGAAATTCTTGTCATTTACTTTCCAATTTTTGCTGTATATTACACACGTAACACAGCAATACAATTTAAGCAGAAATGAAAATCATGTCACCACCAACTTTTGCAAATGGAACTCGGGTTTGACGGGGCTGGTTTTGGTTTTTCTCTGGTCTAATTTAGCCTAAGTATCCAACGCGATTTTCACTGATTTTTCGGCGCAGTTTTGCTGCTTTACATCGATAAACACAACATTTTGTTGTGTCAATTTAGAATTTTATCTGAGAAAAAAGACGTGAATTGAAAGCGGTGATTACCTGTGAGCAGTGGATTTTGGAAAAGCAATAATAGTGAAAAAATCAATTTCCTCGTAAGGTAGATACAAATAGGTAATAACTAATAAGTTGAGATTTGTGTATATCTATTATTTTAATCCAGATTTTTTCAAATCTTCAGTACCTACACTGCTCTTTCAATCTTTCTATTAACCCTACAAAATTAAATGAACGGGGATCCCCGTAAGAGCGAGATCATTCTTTCTGGGAACAGGATAAATCTAAGTAGAAACCGAATTAACCGAATACTCCTTTGCAGGCGATCAGAACAGATATTTTCTTTCCTGTCCAAATTCATAAAATCGATACAAACACACATAGGAGATATTCTTTAAATAACTAACGACAACGTATTATATCCTGAGTGAGATCTAGGTAGGTATTTAGGTAGTAGGGCCCTGTGCAGGTTTAACTTTCGCATTAAGCACACCATGAAACACGAAAAGGGATTAGGTCATTTTGGCCAAATATGTTAGCAAGGTCAAGATGGATAAAATGTAAGATAGCCGTCTTTATTAAATCGAGCCTGTTGCTGTGTGTGGTTTCTGCACTCTGTAGAGAGTAGAGGCTGTAGAAACTACATAGTAAGAAAAACACTAGGGAAGTGAGCGATCTGTTCAATCTGTTTTGCAGTGGCGGTTTCTGTCGAAGATTATAAATAAATGTTTTATTGTTGAACATTTGAAGTGTGTGCTGCGTTTTTTGTAAAATTGCTGTCTAGAACCTTACACAATTTTACCCAAACTTTGTCTTTGAGATAAGATCTACAGGTGCTGATATATTTTAATTCAATGGGACATCGGGTTCCGGCAGGGAAAAGTCAGGCGGATTAGGAAGTTGGGATTTGTTATTTTGTAGAACAAAATTACAAATGAATGAACGAATGACCCAAATGTTATCAGCGTACACGAGGAGAAAAATCTAATACAACATTGTTTCTTTTTTGTTTCAGGTTTATACGTGACAATTAAAGACTAAACAATACCTCAAGAGGATAGGTATATTTGATTTCAAAAATGGAGGGGCTACAAAATTTCGCCACGATGATGAATAACAAGCTGTAAGCAATTTTCATTTTGGCTCACGACTGTCTTGTCTGAGATATCCACTTTACTAATATTTATTTTAGTATCTTATTTTGTAACAACTTTAAAAAATGGTATTTATTTACAATAGGGATGCACCTATTAAGGGCCACTTGAGGAACGTTTATGCTTCAATAGCATCCGCTACGTTGGTCGCTGCTGCCGGAGCAGCTGTTCACGTTAATGGTAATTTGAAGTTGCAAACCAAGAGTCTGACCTAAAATCGTATTCTATGGTTGATATTCTGTTCTATACATCAAAAAGTTGATGTACAAATAACGTAAAATTGATAAGGTATAATAAAGGTTACTAATAAGATTACATTTTTACAGGAATTTGGGAAGGAGGCATGCTCTCCGGTCTGGGATCCATAATCTTGGTCCTTCTTTTGGCATTTTCCAGAAATCCTGAAGGGAAAGACAATGGCACCCGGTTCTTGTATCTCAATGGCTTAGCTTTCTGCTCTGGTACGTCCAATTTATTTATTGAATGTCGCAATTTACTGTCCCTGTATAGCTGTATATAATTATGTAGGCGTAGTTGGTGTTGATACTGGTAGTTATAAATAACCATAAATGGTTACTCCGCTGGTTCAAAATGTGATACGAACTGATATATTTTGTCTATCATAAAATCTTTAAATATTTTCATATTGCAATGTTTTGTACTATAGTAGAAGTCAATATTCAATTATATCCTCTCTGTAATTGTCTGTGAATAGTCTTTTATCTTGCATTTCACTGGATGGGTGTTATTCACCAATTGCAAAGTAGAGCTAAAAAATATCGAATTGATATTCAAAAGTTCTATGTGCAGAGGTGCAAGAAGCTCTGCAAGAAACATTCAAATTCTAAAATGCTCTGACATGATTTGATGAACATAATATTGTATAGTCGACATTGTTTTTGCTCCAAATCGGAATTCAATATTTTCACCAGTGCCAAAAGACAGAAGTCAAAGAATATCCAATAGTCTTGTCAGGCGTCTTACATCTTTTTCGCACCTTGTTTAACCTACCAATGCATCCATTTCTTTATATTTTATTGGTGTGTAGTATTTATTAACGTTTGCCCTAAAACATTTATTAAGTTTTATTTTAGTCCTAAAAGTTTTATATTGTCTAACCGTGGGAAATGTTTTGGCATTTTGATATGTAATATGAAACGTATTTCCTCCTTAATTTATGTAATATGAATTTACTTATTACTGTGTCTTTTTGGCAAATCATAATTGTATGATCAGTGACAATAAAGTCAGTCTCTCTGTATAATGTCAATAAAATAATCTAAATGCTCATTTTTTTTTCAATGCAGGATTGTCAACGGGACCTTTGATTGAAGTCGTTTGGGATTTGGATCCAACAATTGTCATTTCGGCTCTGATGTATACTGCTGTCATCTTTGTGTGTTTCACTCTTAGCGCATTGGTTGCCCCTGAAGGAAAATATCTTGCACTTGGAGGTCCTCTGATGTCTCTTTTATCCACCATGCTCATTGCTTCCATCATGAATATCTTTTTCCGGTCACACTCCTTCGTCTTCGTAAGTCTATTCAAGCCAAATGGTCATAATTAACGCACATACACATTAACGGTCTTCTCTGTCATTCCAACAAAATTATTCCTAATTATTTCAGAATATTATGTATTTACATAAAGCTGACGTCATTTGCGATTTGCGTCATGTAATCAATTTAATGAATGTGTATTAATCAATTTAATTTCCATTATCAATAGGAATACGAACTCATGCACTCTCGCGTGATGTTTACATGGCCATTAGGCTATTAAAATTGTATATTTATCTGCAATATGTTACTTTGTTTACTTTGGCGGAAATTAATTGGAAATTGAGATAATGATAACAAAAGTTTCCACATCATAATATACTATTAGGAAATAATTGGAGAAGGATACGTTCAACAAAACAATATGTGTTTGACTAATAATTTTTTTTATGTTCCGATTAGATGCAACTGATCCTTGGACTTCTGCTAATGAGTGCATTCATTCTGTACGATACTCATTTGATCATGGAGAAATTCCGAATGGGCGATCGTGACCACATTTGGCATGCTCTTACTTTGTTCATGGACTTAGCTTCAATCTTCAAGCACATCTTGGTCCTCCTGGCTGACAAAGAGCAATCCAGCCGAAATAAGAAGCGTAACAGCCGCTAAGTAAAGCTGTCCTACGCGACGTAACGCTTTCGAAAACGTCTTAATTAATTATTTACTCTTCTCAAACAACACTTTATTGAAAGTCGTGCTACAAAATGTATATAAGTAAACTGTAAACATAATATTAATTGAATTTTCAGTGATCCCACGAATCCTAATTGATTGTTATTAAAATCCTTGTTTTTTAAGTTCCAAATGTTTTATGTGCACATTCTATTGTATTCACTCTTCCTCTATTTTGTTTGTTATGATTCCACTTTTATGTGTGATTAGTAATTTACCTCTCAGCATATCAATTAGATTTTCATTGTTCATTTACTGCCACCAAATTAAAAAAAAAGCATAACTAAGCTCACATTTCCCATCACCTCTACTATACCATTTACGTACATTTATTAGTTGACTGCATAGAATTTACCAAAATCGGCAAATCAAAAGTCACAGTTTGAAATGACCTGACCACAACTCATTTTCAATGGTTTCCAACAAATTATGAAGTTTATTGATTATGTTGACCCCAAATGGATACCTTACAGAGAATTCTGCTATAGCTGTGTGCTAATGAAGGTTGCTATCTCTTGTAATTTAAAAAAATAACAAATGCCAATTAGGTACCCTTCCCTCCCCTTCCTGTCAGAAAAAAATTTAGTCAGAAACCTGAAAGAAAAGAATACGTTATTTTTCTGATGGAAATAAGTAAGCAGTCAAAACAAAAGAAACAAAGTTGGGCTTTGAAAGAACAATTTACTTTGATACATTGAATTATATATACACAGTTAATTCTTAAGGACATGAAAACATTTAAAAAGGAAATCTTAATGACTAAACTTAAATATCAGACTGGGAACTTGAAAATAATTGTTATAATCTTACTCTATAGTTTAATATTAGTAAATATGATTTACAGAGAGCTGTTTGAAAGCAGTGGACGAGCTGAAACTGTGTTGTAATCTTGTAATACATTATAAGAATAAGTAATACATGTCTACATGTTACTGTACATTGTCGTAATCCTAAGTATATTCTAATCAAACTAACATTAATGTAAAAAAGGATGTAACTCTTCTACTTGTTAAAATAAGATAATAAATATATGTTAATTAGCCGGTAAAACTCTAGCTAAGAAAACAAAATCTCCTAATAATCATCCTTATAGGTCTCTGTAACCTCCTTCCTACTAATTATTAAGTATTTTAGAAAAGGTAAAGCGATGGAACCTAAACAGATATAGCACGACAACCACTACAATGACATTATTCCATCACTGCACGCAAATTCAAACGATTGCTGAAGGTATTGAGAAGAATAACTAACTTATGATACAATAACCTTCGTGAATACTTAAAATAATATATCCTTATAATGTATCAGTAAAATGAGTTTAGGAAAATGATACTGACCTAGCTCTCCTTTCATATAAATTGCATAGGATACTAACATTATTAGGACATCTGTAGATTAGTAAGACCTTTAACATCGCTCTGTAGCCAAAATTCATAATTAACCTAATAAGTGCATGATTATTGGTGTAGTCCACCTATGTAAAATGTTGAACCCTGAAATCCCAAGTTGTCAATCGTAAACAAGAATATATTCAAAGAATATGGGAGCAAGAGAATACCAATGAAAACTACTACGAAAGATCTCTTCTCATTTACATAGAATTTACTTTGCTCATTCGTTTCTTGGCCACATGTTTCCTCCTTAAGTAAGATAATTTCCTTCTTTCGTTGGCCCAAATGGTTAAATGTAATATAGCTAACAAGGTATGAACCTTATTATTTTGCGGATGACCTAATTTGATGTAGAGTCAATAACTCATAATAGATTCGAGAACTAATGTTTTATTTGATGATTGTAAATTCTTATTTCAATATTTCCATTGTTTAAATAATGATTAGGTCAACAGTGGAAAATAATTTCTCATTTTTGTTGCTACATTTGATCCATCGTATCACATACTTTGTTATCAATGTCTATAACTATTACAACTAAATAGAGTAAGTTGATACTGGACACGACCTAATATACCATACGAAATAATAAAATAAGTGTGAAAATCGTGAGAAAATTCATCATGTAACTTGTTACTATTACGGAAGTGTTTAGCCATTTATTATGTAACTATCTATGTCATGTATGTAATGTACATGAAGTACCTAATATATAAAGCAACTATGTCTATGTAAGTACAGATAATTAATTATGATACAATAAGTCAGTAAGTCTGTCTCACTGTATTTTAGTCTATTCTTAAATTAGTTAGATCTATAACTAATACTATTACACCAAGTATTTAGTTTTTCTGCTTTTGTCTATGATAACATGAACAAACGTTTGTAATTCCCAAAATAAAGATTTAGTTGGCCATTATTTCCATTTCATTTGAAAATTTATTGCATTCTGCATTACACACACAATTTTTATGCATACGTACCTTGTCATTATTCATGTACCTTTTGTCATTTGTCATTGTCATTATTACCGTACCTTGTCATTTGTCATCATTCATGTATGATGTACCTCTGGTCACTCACATCACAAGAACTGCATGGAGTATATCGACATGCCTAGTGCCTACAATATTTTGGTATCACAGTCGAGAGCGAGACTGGCACGGCATTTTTGCCGATTTCAGGGAAAAGCAGTGGGAGTGTTACTATGGTGGGATAATGCCCTCGTTGGCACACTATCGATTTTAATACTGGAAAACAAATAATATTTATTGAATCCGTAGGGATCATTGTGAAATTATGGATCTCTCATACAACAGCGCAGATTGTTCATGATTTGTAACAATAATCTGTGTAGTATTGTATGTATATTTCAAAGAAATTATTATTCCGCTGTGTCACAAAATATTATAACCGTGAAAATGCATATTATTCATACAAAAATGGAGATTTGATACTATTATTTAGAATTGATGCAAACTTATTGTCCAGTGTAAAGTGATCGGTTAGAATGAGTAAGAAGTCGGAATTATATGATGCCTGTGATGGGCAGAGTATCGAATCATGTGAAGTCAGATTAGAAGAGGCTGTGGATACATTAAATAAGAAGAAATTGCAGCCTTTACCACCCGTTCCAAGAGTCCCACGAGAGGTTGATGAGAGATTCGATGGAATTGTCCAAGTGGAATATCCCCCACTGTTTCAACTTAATTCTCTCACACGAGCTTCCCCATACAAGGTTCTTACATCTTGTAGCACTTTAAATGTGTTGATATGATGAATTTTACATGAAATGTGCATTTTCTCAACTTATGTTCATGTTGATGCAGAATGATTCAAGCAATTCAACTCCAAGTGAAAATATCGCTAATAATTACTCTCCTGCTGTGGCCAAGTTGAAATTGAGAGAGTTGGACTTTCCCAAGAAAGGTCTGAAGAAGAAGGATGAGCACGTTAAGTATCAGCTCTCTGAGGCTAGATACAGAGCTCCACCTCCAACAACTGACCCTAAACTCATGAAAGGACCTACTACTGCTGCATCTATTATGACAATAGAGGTACATTCCTCTTCATTAGTCACCGGGATAAAAATGTTTGATTTCAATTGTTATTTAGCATATTTTGATTTATTGTCAGGAATTATTAAGTGGATCGTATCGACCCTTCCCAAAAAGGTGTACTCCTTCCATGCACGAAACTCAGGATAGCGTGGTTGCTAGAAAACGTCAGGTTACTAAAAACAAAGATCGTTATAAACCAATATACGATGAGCAGCAGCCTCTGAACTACAGTAAAAAGAGAAAACGAACTTTGGGTAAACATGAAGATTACCATTTGAGTGATGACGAAAGTGAATTAGGATCCGATGAAAACTCCCGTAAAAGTGACCAGCAGGATAACGTTGAACAGAATAAAAAGAAGCATCATCAACATAATACTACGAAGAGATATAGCCGCTTCATGGTCGGAGGACAAGATACACGAACTATACTATTGAATCTAAAAAAGTAACTACCCATTCTACAAAAATATGTTTCGTGTTCGAGAATTAATTCATAATAATAAACATACTATTTATACAAGGAAATCCGACGATATAAATATGAGCGATGTATTATCTCCTGATGATCAGTTGACGATAATGGCTCTGATGAATCAAACAGATGAAGCCAAAGAACCAACAAACGAAGATCTGAAAAGATATTTTCACTACATCGAAGTAATTGCTAAATAAAAGCAAAAATTCTTGTGTGCAATATTTGATACCTTAATGGGTTTATGCAATATCTCTTAGACTGTTCCTGAAACGGAGGTAATCTCTTGGCCTGATGATATGACAGACAATCTCAAGAAACGGATTCCTTCACGTCTTCTCACAATGCGCTCTCTTCGCTTCAAAGTAGAGACTTTGGTCGAAGATGCAAAGAGAATATTTAAACATGCAGTCAAACGCACGGTTGTTCATTATATCCTAATGGATCCCGCAGAGAAAATTCGATTAAGAATTTACGCAGTGCCGGAACCTCATCCTAATTTTGTGATTCAAGGACCTGTGCCATGGCATACTCAATATACTGTCAACAAGGAGATTATGAGACACAATTTGTACAATTGCCATCCGGTCGTTGTCAGACTGATGAAACTGTGGGACGTGAAATACAGGGCATTGAGATTTTTCCGCATTAAAGATTTTACCGAAGGACAGCTTCCAATGAATCCTGATAAACTCATTGCTCATGTGAAATCTCTTACCAATGATGGACGAGAATTCCTTATCAAAACTTGGTGTACAGATATTGCTGATATTTTTGTCGAGATGAAAAACGACTGGGTCCATTTGGTTCCTAGGACGAAAAATGACTCAATGTCCAATTTGGAGAAGTTCTTTGGTAGTGTCTGCGCCCTCATGTCCAGACAAATGCGGGAGATGGTCATGGCGTCCTTACAAGACCTTCTCGTTTTCATCCAAACTTACAGCGTAACATATTTTCTACTATTTAGCAATGGAAAAATCTCGTTTTATATTAACTGATAGTCCTTACGTTGTGCTTTATATATATCAGGATGGAAACTACTATGATGATTCTGAGACTGAATATAACCCGAATATCTTTCCTGGACGTCCTGTGCTAACAGTAAATGCCCTTGCTTCCGAAGAACCACCTTACATCCGTTTCTTCCCTACTCTTAATGAACACAGAGTCAAAGTACCGACCCTTGGACTTGCTATTGATTGTGTAGTGGTCATCAACAGAGTTTTCACTGAAATCGTAGCAGGGTGTAAACAAATCCCAAGAATTGAGAAAATTCTTTTTCCTACGCTGTACAAGAAGGACTTCACATTGCAGTCCCTTAGTCTTCATGAATCCGTTGTCCAAACAATATTTAAAGGCGCAGCACTGGTTGTACGAGCTAATTTAGACGGACCAAAGACTTACGTCAATTCTTACGAGAAATACATGTGGTTATTAGATGGTACTGCTGAGGAGCAACTAAGAGCCTTTCTAAAAAAGGAACCGAATTTCAAAGTATTTCTTTATTTTTATTTATCACAAAGTGTAGCACACATTCTAGCTGTTTAGATTCTTGGTACATTTATTACTTGTTTATTTACAACTTGAATCTGTAGTAATAAAACTTTTTGCTTAGTTTTTAGCTTCGAAAATTGCTGAATTTCAAGTTCTCGAGGATGAGATTCACGAGCTTCGTCGACTTGTTCCTCTTCATTTCCTAGCATTAGACTGTTCAAAACTAAACGACTCCTTAGTGCAAAAATGTGAAGACCTGATTCAAATAGTAGTACGCAATGAAGTGGAGAAAAATGAAATTTTAATCACTCAGTAAGACAATTATCGATAACGAACCATACTCGAGAATACAGTGTGCTTTTAAGTATGGGCATTTTTAGCTTTCTCTTTCTTTGAGCTAACCTCAGCTAAAACTTTCACCAAGCTTTCACTTGGTACTTTCAGTAGAGATTTTAGCAACGAACATAATTTTGTTGTGGTTAAAAGAGAAATGTTCATACGTATTTGATACACTCTTAAATAATGGTTTGGGAACAATGATGCTATTATTTTTCTTAGTATTTTATCGACTTTCGAGGAAATGTCAACAAAAACAAGCGAGCGTGTAGAAACAACTGCAGAGTTGGTCGAATTGACAAACTATCTAAATAAATGTATGTCCGATACATTTTTCAAGTTGAAGACGAACATCGTAGAATCGATGCAAAGATTGTTGTTTCTCTTGGATCATCACCTATATGAATGTAACTACATAATCTTTCATGAAATATTTTCCAATGAAATACTACAAGTGAAATGATCTGTAATATAAACCTTTTTAGTGGAGGAATTGCGTACTCACGCCAAAGTGTTTTACTGGCCACAGTCTATGGAAGTGACATTTGACCAAAATTCCGTGCGTTTACAATTATGTCGTGATCAAGCTGAAGAGGCATTAATAGAAAATCGGAAGATATTTGAATCAAAATTAGTAGCAATCATCACTGACTTGGAGACTTACAAAAATAAAGACTCTCCATTCTTGAATATGGAAGAGATGCGTATGAATGCTACGAATCTGAAAGGTATCAATGATCAGTTACAGAAACTATTGGACGAAGCTGAAAAATTAAATGAGGAAGAAAGGCTATTGGATCAGGATCAAAGTCCCTTTATTGAACTGCAAACAGCACTCCAACTAATTGATCCCTATTATAAACTGTGGACAACTGCATATGATTTCCATTTAAATCACAAAATTTGGTTCGAGGGTCCCTTTATGGGGTTGGATGCTGATGCGATATCTGAAGAAGTGGAAAATATGTGGAAGACATTATATAAATTGAATAAATCCTTCCAAGACTATCCAGGCCCTCGTAGAGTTGCAGAAAATGTCCGTGCAAAAATTGAAAGGTTTAAGCAGTTCTTGCCATTGCTCACTGCAATTTGTAATCCTGGAATAAGAGAGGTTTGTAATTTTATCTTTGTAATTGTTTTCGGCACAAATTAAATTTGAGAATTATCCCTGTCCATTTTACACAAGTTTCATTATTACATTATTCTTACAGAGACATTGGCGTCAAATGAGTCAAATGACGGGAGTTCCACTGACACCAACTTCTGAAACAACTCTTTCTGAAATGATTGCTACAGGAATAGCAAAGATGAGTACCCAGCTTGAAGAAATATCTGCTGCAGCAACAAAGGAATTCCAATTGGAGAAGAACCTGACAAAAATGCGTGGAGAATGGGCAGATATCAAATTTGAGTGTATACCTTATCGTGAAACTGGAGTAAACATTCTTTCAGCTCTGGATGATATACAAACAATGTTGGATGACCACATCTTAAAAGCTCAAACAATGAGAGGCTCTCCTTTTATCAAACCCTTGGAGAAGGAGATGAAACGTTGGGAAGATAAGCTAGTGGCTATGCAAGATATTCTAGATGCATGGATCAAAGTACAATCCACATGGATGTATTTAGAACCAATTTTCACTTCACCAGATATTATCAAACAGATGCCCACGGAAGCCAAGAAGTTTGCGACAGTAGATAAAATGTGGAGAAATATAATGCGAAATACCACGGAAAATCCTGGAGTGATTGCTGCAACTGATTTCCCTAACATGCTCCGAGATTTGAACAAAGCTAATATCCTCTTAGAAGAGATTCAAAAAGGTCTCAATGATTATTTGGAGAAGAAACGGCTGTTCTTCCCAAGATTCTTCTTCCTTTCAAACGATGAGTTATTAGAGATTCTCAGTGAAACTAAAGATCCTCTGCGAGTGCAACCACATCTGAAGAAATGCTTCGAAGGGATACATAGACTGGAGTTCAGTGAAGATTTGATCATTTCTGGTATGATTTCTGCTGAAAAAGAAGAAGTTCCTTTTAGTGGTCCAGTGAAACCTTTAGAAGCTCGTGGAATGGTTGAAAAATGGTTGTTACAAGTAGAACATCAAATGCTCCTGTCAATGAAAGATGTCATTTTGAGGTGTGTTACTGCGTATGCTGATACACCAAGGGCTCAATGGGTTCTTGGGTGGCCGGGTCAAGTTATCATCTGTGGAGATTCAATTTTTTGGACTTCAGAAGTATCTAACGCTATAGAAAAGGGTAAAATAATTTTTCCGCTAGCAGCTATGCATGTCAAATAATAAACCTCTTTCTTTCGTTGATGTGCCATTTGTATTTCTGTAGGGGCTTTGGAACAATACCTGGAATTGAGTAATGGGCAAATCGATGAAATTGTCGAACTCGTACGAGGAAAGCTTGATATTGGAAATCGAATTACTCTGGGAGCTCTAATTGTAATTGCTGTCCATGCAAGAGATGTTGTTGAGAGTTTGTACAAAATGGGAGTTGAAACAATTCAAGATTTCAATTGGATCAGTCAACTCCGATATTATATTGAAACTGGAAATGTACATGTGAAAATGATTACTACGGATATCAAGTATGGATATGAATATTTGGGCAACTCCAGTCGATTGGTATACTTCCATATACTTTACATTCTGTAATAAATGTGTTTTTCGTCTTAAAGTGTGAAAAATGAAATACTTTTCTACTTTGGAAAAATAGGTGATCACTCCTCTAACTGACAGATGTTACCGAACGCTAATGAGTGCCCTTAAGTTATGCTTGGGAGGAGCACCAGAAGGTACTTATTAATGCTTTCCCCAATTCCAAAAGCTAATTAGCCCTAATTTCTTTAAGTAAAATGGGATTTACTTTTTTGTAGGTCCGGCTGGCACAGGCAAAACTGAAACTAGTAAAGATCTTGCTAAAGCTGTAGCTAAACAATGTGTCGTATTTAACTGTTCAGACGGTAATTGATAGATTTTCGCTTTTCTTGAATACTAATTAGTTTTCATACTTCTAATTTATCAGTACTTTACTACTTATTGAATTTTGTTTCATGCAGGTTTGGATTACAAAGCAATGGGAAAGTTCTTCAAGGGCTTAGCTCAATCAGGTTAAAAATTTGTTTGGAAATATGAAAATATGTGTTACTCTGTAGAAACACTTAATTTATTAACGAAGGTCAATGAATATCAATAAATTTGAATAAAATAATGTTTTATTTTAGGTGCCTGGGCTTGTTTTGACGAATTTAATCGTATTGAGCTTGAAGTGTTGTCTGTCGTGGCCCAACAGATATTGACAATCCAACAAGCAATTGCAGCCAAAGTGAAAACTTTTATTTTTGAGGAGACAGAGCTGAAACTTAACCCGACCTGTAATATTTTCATCACTATGAATCCAGGTTACGCCGGAAGGTAAGCAAAATCTACAGTCTTCAGTCAACTTATCTTTTCTGTATTTACGATAATTTGTGTAAAAATCATTTCATTTCTAGACAAGAGCTACCAGACAACTTGAAGTCCTTGTTCAGGTATGATGACAGGATTATATTAAGTTATGAAAAACATGCATGTAATGTACCATTTTATTTAATAACCTTTGTCTCTCCCACAATTAGATCAGTGGCAATGATGGGTAAGTTTTCATTTAATTAGTATGAGCAATAAAATGGATGTTATTTCAATCGGTTAATCATTTAATGACTTTCCCTACTTACCTTGCTCTAATGTTGTGATTATTTTAAATACTAAATGCTCCAGTTCCAGACTACGCCCTTATTGGAGAAATTTCTTTATATTCTATGGGATTCGTAGACGCTCGTAACTTGTCTGGAAAGATTGTTGACACATATAAGGTTATTCATTTTCATTGCCAGCTCATCAAATGTATAGCTATTTAAAGTATGGATTATGGTTGCATGCACATAGAATAATAATTTTTCTCTTTTGTACATACTTAGCTTTGCAGCGAGCAGTTAAGTTCACAGAACCATTACGATTACGGCATGAGAGCTGTAAAGTCTGTTCTTACTGCAGCTGGAAATCTAAAATTGAAATACCCTTATGAAAATGAAGCTATGCTAGTACTTAAGGCCATTAATGATGTCAATCTTCCAAAGTTTTTAGCTCAAGACATTAAGTTAGTCACACATTTGTAAATGATTTTCTCTAAAAATAATTGCGTCTGGGCTAACTCTTAATTCTGTGTGCAGATTATTCGAAGGCATTATTTCCGACTTGTTTCCTGGTATAAAGCTACTGAAACCAGATTTAGACACCTTAGTAGAAGCCTTGAAAGTTGTTTGTGACAAGAGGAACTTAAAAGCTACGGACTTCTTCGTGGAGAAAACGTTGCAGATTTATGAAATGATATTAGGTACCATGCATACCATGCACACCATGAATTACCTATCCATTCAATGATTTTTGCCAACATATTATGTTCGATATTGCTATAAATTGGGCATTATGTAGCAGCATTACGCTAAATATATGCAACCAGGGAAAGTAAACTTTCTCCACTATGTAGGATGATAATAATATTTGGTAGTTACTCAGAAGTACTTATATACTCACAATTTTGTTGATTGATATAATCTTTTTATACAGTTCGACATGGATTGATGGTCGTTGGTGAAGCAATGGGTGGCAAAACGTGTTCTTATCAAGTAAAAATTAACTAAATTAAACTTGCAATGTAATGAATTACAATAATAAGCTAAGAATTTATAATTTCAGTGCTTAGCGGCTGCACTGACTGACATTAAGGTCAATAAAATTCCGGGTCTCAGTGATTACAAAGTTCAGTATAAAATAATAAATCCAAAGTCTATCACAATGGGTCAACTCTACGGTTGTTTCGATCCTGTGTCCCATGAATGGTCTGATGGAGTTTTAGCTAACGCTTTTCGAGAATATGCTTCAGATTACAAAAGTGATGATAGGAAATGGATTGGTAAGCCTATACTACAATAGTGTAACGATTTTGATTTGGTTTGTCGGCATAGGCCGGATATTAACAGAAGTGCACACATTTCAAATGTTTTCTGTATTCATTTATAGTTTTTGATGGACCTGTGGACGCAGTATGGATTGAAAACATGAATACCGTCTTGGATGATAATAAAAAACTATGTCTCATGTCTGGTGAAATCATTCAAATGACATCACAGATGAATATGATGTTTGAGCCTGCAGATTTGGAACAGGCATCTCCAGCTACTGGTAAAATGTTAATTTGCTTACGCTATTATAGGAATAGGATTGATAAAATCTTTTCTAATATTCCAATTCTTTCAGTTTCCCGGTGTGGCATGATTTATATGGAACCAAGACAATTGGGATGGATTCCTTTAAAAGATGCATATTTGGACAGGCTGCCGAAAGGTATCAGTGCAGAGCAGCGAGAAATCCTGGAAGAAATGTTCGATTGGCTCATTCAGCCTTGTTTCGATTTCATTCGCCACGAATGCAAACTTTTCATTCAAACCTCAGAACTTCATCGATTTCAAGGGTTTACCAGATTATACGCAGCTCTTTTGAAGGGAGATTCAGGGACAGATGACCAAGTAGCACAAAGTAGCGTTTGGCTTCAGTACTGCTTCGTTTTTGCATTAATTTGGGGACTTGGTGGTACACTTACTCAAGAAAGCCGAGAAAAGTTTGATGGTTTCTACAGACCACTGCTAAATGGGAGTAACAAAGATTATCCAAAGCCAAAAGGTTTCAAACTGAACAAGAATCAATTGTTCCCGGAAAAAGGGCTAGTTTTTGACTACATCTGCGATAAAAGAAACAACCAATGGGTTTTCTGGCTGGATATTGTTGATAGAGAGCACTCAAAAATATCTCCAACAGCAAAAATCAATGATCTTATCATTCCTACTGATGAAACATCCAGACAAATGTTTTTCCTCAAGATCTACTTAAATAACGACATTCCAATAATGTTCCTTGGGCCTACAGGAACTGGGAAATCAGCAATAACGTTGAATTATATTCTGGGTCTCCCAAAAGAAAAGAACATTATAAATGTTATTAATTTCTCAGCTCGTACTAGCGCTAATCAAACCCAGGATATTATTATGTCCAAACTTGATAAACGGAAAAGAGGAGTATTCGGGCCTACAATCGGCAAAAAATGCATTATATTTGTAGATGATTTGAGTATGCCACAGAAAGAGATTTATGGGGTAAGTTTCTTTAAATTAGCAAAGAATTCGTTCAGGACTTGGTTTACTAATATTATAATGATTGAAAATTAGGCCCAGCCGCCGATTGAACTTCTCAGGCAATATATCGATCACGGAAACTGGTATGATAAAAAGGACACCTCTACTTTAACTCTTGTCGATTTGCTATTCATTACGGCAATGAGTCCTCCTGGAGGTGGAAGAAACGAAGTCACGGCAAGATTCATTCGTCATATGAGTATATTGGCAATCGACTCTTTTGATGATAATACAATGAAGAAAATATTCACATCAATCGTCGACTGGCATTTTGCAAAGGATTTCGAAAGTGAAATTGTGAGATGGGCAAGACCGATGGTTTACGCTACAATGCAAGTGTACAAATCAGCGATTTCCCTGTTCCTGCCGACTCCTGCGAAATCCCACTACGTTTTCAATTTGAGAGACTTTGCTCGAGTTATCCGTGGACTGTTACTCATTCCACCGACCCACTTGCAAGAATATCAAAAGCTAATGAGATTATGGTCTCACGAAGTGTATCGAGTATTCTATGATAGACTAGTTGACGATGAAGATAGACAAACTTTCTTCAAATTGGTCACCGATACCATTCAAGAGAATTTTAAACTTGATATACAAAAGTTGCTGGGTCATTTGGCCCCAGAGGGAAAACCTTTAGAAGACAGACATTTAAGAAATTTGATTTTTGGGGATTTTATGGATCCCTCAGCAGATGTTAAGATTTATGATGAGGTTTGCATTTTGTAGTGCATTTCAGATTGCTTTTATGTTGGCTAATAATTAATGCAAACAAGTTGTATTGTAATTTATGTGATGTCCGTCATTTTCAGGTCACTGATTTTGAAGAGCTCTCTGAAGTAATGGAAGGCTATCTTAAAGAGTACAACATGCTTTCGAAAACACCAATGCACCTCGTTTTGTTTAAGTTTGCAATGGAACATATCTCCCGTATTGCCAGAGTCTTAAAGCAAGAAAATGGTCATTGTCTACTGATTGGAATTGGTGGGAGTGGAAGACAAAGTTTGACGAAAATGGCTGGCTTCATGGCAGGTTATGACCTCATTCAAATCGAAATCAGCAGAACCTATGGGACGCACGAATGGAGAGAAGACATGAAAAGAGTTCTGAAGCATGCAGGAAACGATGGAAAACCTACAGTTTTCTTATTTTCCGACAACCAAATCAAAGATGAAAGTTTTGTTGAAGATATCAGTATGATTCTAAACACATCCGATATTCCCAATTTGTTTCAAGCAGATGAAAAAGGCGAAATTCTTGAGAAAATGCAAAGTGCTGCTAAAGAACTTGGGAGGAAAATCGATAGCAATCCATTGTCACTTTACAATTTCTTTGTGGAAAGAGTTCGTACAAACCTTCATGTCGTTTTAGCCATGTCACCAATAGGGGATGCCTTCAGTAAACGATTAAGAATGTTTCCTAGTCTTATCAATTGCTGCACTATCGACTGGTTCACAGAGTGGCCCGAAGACGCTTTGGAAAAAGTAGCTCAAAAGTTCTTATCAGTTTTGGATATGGGAGATAGTTTACAAAGTCGCTGCGTTTTAATGTGCAAACATTTTCACGAGTCAATTCGTCTACTCAGTATCGAGTAAGATTTTTATCAATTCAAAATATTTCGAAGGTGTAAAATGATGAAAGAGAGTTGAAAACGGATTTTGTATTTGCAGGTTTTACAATCAGTTGCATAGAAAGAATTATGTAACACCAACTTCGTATCTGGAGTTGATATTAACTTTTAAATCCCTGAAGGGAATAAAAACAAAAGAGACCGAAGAGCAACGAGAGCGATATCTCACAGGTTTGGATAAATTGCAATTTGCTGCTTCACAAGTATCAGTGATGCAAGATGAACTCACGGCTTTGCAACCAAAACTGATTGAAACATCTGCTGCCACTGAAAGACTGATGATAAAAATTGAGCGAGACACTGTGGATGTGGAAGCGACAAAAGAAGTCGTTGCAGCCGATGAAGCATTAGCTAACGAGGTATCTTGCACATATATCTAACATTATTAAATGTTTGTTATGAATAATTTTGAGAATAGTTTGTGTACTTTTCAAAATAGGCAGCTGCAGCAGCCCAAGCAATTAAGGATGACTGTGAAAATGATTTGGCAGAAGCTATTCCTGCACTAGAAGCCGCTCTTCAAGCACTGAATACATTAAAACCGGCGGATATCACTGTTGTGAAATCAATGAAGAATCCACCTGCAGCTGTGAAAATGGTTTTAGAAGCTATTTGTGTAATGAGGGGAATAAAGCCAGACAAGAAAATGGATGCGAATGGAAAAGCATATGAAGATTACTGGGCTGCTTCAATGAAAATGCTGGGAGACATGAAATTCCTTGAAGGGCTCAAAGAGTACGACAAAGATAATATCCCTTCGTCTGTGATGAAACGAGTGCGGGAAAAGTTTATCAAGAATCCTGATTTTGAGCCAAGTATAATTAAAAACGTTTCGACAGCTTGTGAGGGTCTTTGCAAATGGGTGAAAGCTATGGAGGTGTATGACAGAGTCATCAAGATTGTAGAACCTAAAAAAGCCAAGTTAAATGAAGCTGAAGGAGAATTACAAAGTCAAATGGACAAGTTGAACGAGAAACGGGCCCAATTGCAACAAGTCACAGATAAATTACAAGCTCTCAATGATGAATACGCTGCAATGAATAAGAAAAAGAAAGATCTTGAAGACAACATTGATTTGTGTTCCCAAAAATTGGACAGAGCTGAAAAGTTGATTGACGGACTAGGTGGAGAAAAAACGCGATGGAGCGATGGTGCTGAAATGCTTTTAAATCGTCTCAACAATATCATCGGAGATGTTTTGATCTCCGCTGCAGTGGTAGCATATCTGGGTCCGTTCACCGTTGATTTCCGACAAGGATGTGTTACTGACTGGCAGCAATTGTGTTCAGGACAGAAAATTCCTTGCTCGGATGTCTTCTCTTTGATTGCAACTCTCGGGGACCCTGTAAAAATTCGTAACTGGCATTTAGCCGGTCTTCCGATAGACACTTTCTCCATTGACAATGGAATTATCGTAAGCAATGCAAGAAGATGGCCACTAATGATAGATCCACAAGGACAGGCAAGCAAATGGGTGCGCAACATGGAGAAGGGCTGCAATTTGGCTGTAATTAAATTATCTGATCCAGGATACATTCGTACTGTTGAACAATCCATTCAACTCGGAGTCCCTGTTTTACTGGATAATATCGGAGAAGATGTTGATCCGGCATTAGAACCTGTTTTGTTGAAACAGACTTTCAAGCAGGGCCCATTGACCTGTATTAAGATCGGAGAAAGCATAGTAGAATACTCTAAGGATTTCAGATTCTACATTATCACTCGCCTAAGAAATCCTCATTACTTACCAGAAATAGCAGTCAAGGTCACTCTGCTGAACTTCATGATCACACCATTGGGACTTCAAGATCAGCTTTTGGGTATTGTCGCTGCTAAAGAGGAGCCGGAATTGGAAGAACAGAAAAACCAGTTAGTTGTCGACGGGGTAAACAATAAAAATCTTCTAAAGGAAATTGAGGACAAAATTCTGAAAGTTTTATCAAGTTCAAAAGGAAACATCTTGGAAGATGAAACTGCTATCCAGATACTCTCATCTTCCAAAGAATTGTCTGAAGAAATTTTAGCAAAGCAATCTGTAGCTACTGTGACGGAGAAAAAGATTGACGCGACTAGGAACCGTTACCGTCCAGTTGCAGTTCATTCAAGCACATTATTTTTCTGCATATCAGAATTGGCGAATATTGATCCGATGTATCAGTATTCTCTCACTTGGTTCATTAATTTGTATATCTCAAGCATACTTAACAGTCGAACATCGGATGACATCGGGCTGAGAATTCAATATTTAAACGATCATTTCACCTCTTCAATTTATCGCAATGTTTGTCGATCCGTTTTTGAGAAGGACAAGTTGGTATTCTCGTTTGTACTCTGTGTAGCTATTTTACGATCCAAGGGGAAGCTTGACATGAATTTATGGACTTTTGTATTGACCGGAGGTGTGGCGCTAGAAAATCCTCATCCTAATCCAGCTCCAGCATGGTTATCTGAGAAATCGTGGTCTGAATGTGTTCGTCTCTCTAGCTTACCCGGTAGGTTTTGTTTTTGCACTAATTTTTCGTGTATTAATTGAAACACATTTATCAGTAATTCCTTAATAAATGTTTCAGCGTTCGATGGTTTGATGAAAAACGTTACAAAGCATATTAAACGCTGGAAGGAACTGTATGACTCTACCGATCCGCAGAATGCAATCTTTCCCAAACCATTTCACAAAGTGAAGGATCTAGAGCGTTTAGCTATTCTTCGCTGTTTCCGATCGGATAAATTAATTCCCGCAGTACAGACGTTCATAGTGAATAATTTGGGAAAAGAATTCATTGAGCCTCCACCCTTTGATTTGTCCTCTTCATACGAAGATTCGAGCGCAGGAACACCTTTGATATTTATTTTGTCACCAGGAGCCGATCCAATTGCTGGGTTGTTTAAGTTTGCTTCAGATCAAGGATTCAGCACTGGTAGTAACCTTCTTTCAATATCACTTGGTCAAGGTCAGGGTCCGATCGCTCAAAGAATGATTGAAGAGTCAATCGTCGATGGCACATGGGTGGTTCTTCAAAATTGTCATGTAGCAATAAGTTGGATGGCTACTTTGGAAATGCTTTGTCAAGATGTTATAACTTCCGAGCACACAAATCCTGAATTCCGTCTTTGGTTGACATCTTATCCGTCCCCAGATTTCCCTGTTACAGTACTTCAAAATAGTGTTAAAATGACAAATGAAGCTCCACAAGGTCTTCGAGCTAATCTAATGGGGAGTTACACAGGAAATCCCGTTTCGGATCAAACCTTTTTTAATTCAGTGAAAAATTCTAATACTAAAAATTGGCACAAAATGGTCTTCGGTCTTTGTTTCTTTCACACTTTGGTACAAGAGAGAAAGAAATTCGGTCCTCTAGGCTGGAATATTCCATACGAGTTTAACGAATCTGATCTGAGGATCAGTATAATGCAATTGCAAATGTTTTTGACTGATTACAACACTATTCCATTTGATGCCCTGACTTATTTGACTGGCGAATGTAATTACGGAGGTCGTGTTACTGATGATAAAGATCGTCGTTTACTAGCTTCTCTGTTGTCAATATTTTATTGTAAAGAGTTGGTAGAAGATCCGGATTATTCTTTATCTTCAAGTGGACTATACAAAGTTCCAGCCGATGCAACTTACCAAAGCTGTCTCCATTTCATCAGAAAATTGCCATTGAATCCCAGCCCTGAAGTTTTTGGTCTGCATGATAATGCCAGCATCACGAAAGGAAATCAGGAAACAACTCAACTGCTTAATGGAGCTTTGATAACTCAAGTAGAACTCCGCGCTGGATCAGGGGGCTCAGATACATCAGGAGACAAAGTTATCTCCATTGCCCAAGATATTCTTAAGAAACTACCCAAGGACTTTGATATGGAGCAAGTCGAAGAGAAATATCCAGTAGAATACATGAACTCAATGAATACGGTCTTAAGGCAGGAACTCATTCGATTCAATCGCCTCACTCAAGTCGTCCGAGAATCTCTGAAGAATGTTCAAAAGGCAATTAAAGGTCTAGTGGTCATGTCTTCAGAATTAGACGAAGTCTTTCAAAGCATGCTCATTGGAAAGGTTCCTAAAGCTTGGGCATCAAAATCTTATCCTTCTTTGAAACCTCTGGGGAGCTATGTCATTGATCTTTTGGCTCGTCTCAAGTTCTTACAAACTTGGATTGATAAAGGGGCTCCGATTGTGTTCTGGCTTTCCGGATTCTATTTCACTCAATCTTTTCTCACTGGTGTCACACAAAATTATGCACGGAAATATAAAATCCCTATTGATCATCTAGGATTTGAATTTGAAGTAACAGATTTTGAGAAAGGAACCGATGTTCGACCAGAGGACGGAGCTTATTGCCAAGTACTTACACATTCGTAACAATTATTTGTAATGTCATTAGAAATGTATCCATAAGTAGACTAAAATCACGTTCATAAAGGTCATAATAACTTTTGAAAAAATTTTTGTTTAATATTCATGCTTTCTATATTAGGATGATGTAATGATTGAGGTAAGGTTATGTTAGATAGTTAAATAGATGAGTTATGAATCAGTACTAATTTTTTCTTCATATTGACAGGGTTTGTTCCTCGAAGGAGCAAGATGGGATAGAAAACAACACCAGTTAGCAGAATCCTACCCAAAAATACTGTTTGATGCTTTACCAGTTATTTGGTTCCGACCTGGGAAAAAGGTATTTAATGAGACTAGACATTATAACCTATGGGTTTCTGACAAACAATGTCGTCACGCATTTTCCCATTCCAAATAAGACATGAGAACATGCATGAGTTGTCGTGTTTATGGAAAAATGGGAAAGGGGCACACAAGAAAAGAAATATCATTTACACCGAAGAAATGTTATGACGTTTTATACAAAAATCATGCTAACTAGCCTATTAGCCTTTGACATCCCTAATCTGAACTAATTTATTCATTATTTTGACAAAATTGCTTAGAAATGGTCTTGAGGTTTTAATATTTACGGATAAATGTTTTTCATTTTAGGCGGAATTTATTCCAAAACCAGTATACGACTGTCCGATTTATAAAACGAGTGCTAGACGAGGTACTCTGTCCACCACTGGGCATTCGACAAACTTTGTTTTGATTTTGAAGATATTGACAGACCTTCCACAAAAACATTGGATTAACAGGGGCACAGCAGGGTTGTGCCAATTGGATGACTAAGTAACCACTGCAATGAACACGGACTAAGTTAGGCTAATTATTGCTGGAAGACTTCTACATACTTAGCGCACGTCTTCGCATTAAAATAACAGAAAACTTGATGAATAGAAATGAAATAGAAACGCATTTGTAGGATATTTACGATTCCATCATTCCGTGTATATGCGTTTAAGCAAATTAAATGCACTATATATTTACCTTATAAAAGTGCTAAGGAGAGTAAAGGACAATTTGTTATTATTGCATAAAAAGCATCTATGGAAATTGTTGTATTTATATGTAAACAAAAATCATATCGTGAGTATTGTTAATTAACGAACTCAAGTGCAGTACTGGTGAAAGTTGGTGAAAGCTTAAGAATTAAAACTCAAAATGACGGCAAAATTACAATAGCGATAAGATTGCTGTCATTTCGGTCATCGGAGAAAGACAATTGGCTATTAAGGAATAAACGGGGCTACTTGACCGTGAGTGAGGGTACAATAGCAATGGGAATCTGGCTCATCTCGTCGGTCGTACTCGCAAAATTGGTACACTACATCTAGTGCCACCGGTGGTTGAGCAACGTATTCTTCTTTCTGCATTGAAACGCCGCAGCCGGCTGGTGCTGTTACTTTTTCTATTGCAGTATTGCTATGTCTACTGTTCTCTCTTGTGTCCACTAAAAAGTTCTAGTCGCGGTGTGTTCGGTCTTCGGGTCAATCGGGTTTGGACTTAGGAAGGCTGTTGGAATTTGAAATTCTATAAAACTTTACCCGGATATTTTGGTAAGTCATTTTCGAAAGTTAAAAGCAATAAATGGGTAAACCCAGAAGTTATTGTAGTCAATGTTTAGTAATCGCGACTAATAGGAGCAGCGGCTTTCGCCTTAAAAATCAAAAATATTTGTATAATTATCCTACTTAAAAATTTGTATTTTCTATTAAGAATATGAAGATTTAAGGGCATTATTGATAATAATATTATTGTAATGTGCTTCAGCATTTTTTACCCTTCTATTCCCCACAAAATGCCAGAGAAAATTTTATAGAAGGGTTAAGTACAACTTTTCAATGTAAATTTTATGTATTGCTACCCGAAGGAACTAAGTATTTGTTACTTACGCAGCTGATTATTCCTATAAAATCGCCCTAGTTTTACATTTTACATTAGTATATTCATTTAAGAATTTTAACTTTTCGTTTACTAGTCAAATGGAATAAAATTGTTAAAGGTTGTAATGGTGTATTTTCAAAATGTATTGTACTGCAGTAGTATTCAGTGTGCAGGTGTAGTTAAATAGCAATGTACAGTATTAGAAAGAAAGTAAGCCTGACTGAATCGTAAAATTGCATTGTTGTGAACAGACGTAAATAATATTATGATTTACACATAGCATTTATGTACAAAAGACATTAAAAGTATATAATGTGTAAAGGAGTATTCATTAAACTTATTTTTATGTACTGTAGATAGGCAGGCTGTACCAATGTTGTTATTTGCAATAATAACTTTACTAATAAAACAATTTATGTTAAATACTAACTTTTATATAGGTTGCAAAATGCTTGCTCAGCCTTGCAAGGTGATAGTGGTCAATGCCGTGCCGGTATGGAACCAGCAGTCCAGAGGGATGGCCACCCTCAAACACATCTCCATGCGACTCAAATCGGTTAAAAATATCCAAAAAATTACCCAGTCCATGAAGATGGTGTCAGCTGCAAAATACGCCAGGGCTGAACGTGAGTTAAAACTTGCTCGACCGTTCGGAATTGGAGCCCAAGCCTTTTATGAAAAAGCAGAAGTTAAGGCTCCAGAAGAAGGCAAAATTAATAAACTTTATATTGCTATGTCGTCCGATCGAGGACTTTGCGGAGCCATACATTCTTCAGTGTCCCGATTGATTAGGGTAAGCACTACTAATTTGAAGTATTAAAAACTCAACAACTAAGTACCTTATCAGAATTTTAGCATTAAATGCAATGGAACAAAATTTGTTTCACAGACTCAACTTCTGAACTCTCCCGAAAACATAAAAGTTATATGTATTGGCGACAAATCAAGAATGATCCTCCAGCGTCTATTTGCTGGTAACATCTTACTCACCGCTAAAGAAATCGGCCGTACTGTTCCAACGTTCGAAGTAAATCAATATTGCAATATCATTATCAGCAATTAAATTGACTATCTTTACGATCCGTGATATTATCTTGTAAACGTAATCGATATATTATATTATAATATAAAGCAAATTATATGCTAATGAAATCATGGTTATTTAAGGACGCAGGTCGAGTTGCCGAACAAGTTTTGGAATGCGGTTACAAGTTTGATGTAGGAAGCATCGTACATAACCGCTTTAAGTCCGTTGTGTCATACAGCACAGTTGAACTCCCTCTTTACAGCGACAATTTGATCAACGCTGCCCCAAAGTTGGTCGCTTACGATTCGTTGGATGCTGATGTTCAACAAAGCTACAATGAGTTCAGTTTGGCGGCCAACATTTTCTACAGCCTGAAGGAAGGTGCTTGCTCTGAACAGTCTTCTAGGATGACGGCCATGGACAACGCTAGCAAGAATGCAAAGGAGATGATTTCTAAATTGCAATTGACCTTCAACAGAACAAGACAGGCTGTCATTACTCGCGAGTTGATTGAGATCATTTCCGGTGCTTCTGCTCTCTAAAGTATTTGCAGAGCACAAAAGTATAATCCGTAAGAGTCATCAACTATAAAAACAGTAGTAAATTAATTGGAATTAACGGATGCAGACTTGAAGAGAATGTTAATAAATATGAATAGAAGCCTACGATATGTTTTTAAGTCAGTTCTCAATTAAAATTTTCATCCTGGGATAATTGCGTTGTCTGTTCAATATATAACATGAATAATGTGTAAAGCAAAGAAAACGTGCAAATCAATCCATCTGATAAAGATAAAAATGGAAAAGTGTAAACATGTAATATTTACGTTATTAAATAAATACATCCGTATTAGTCAATAATATTAACATTCTTTAGACTCAGTTTTCTCAAGTCATAATCTTAATCGTGCTATGTTCTAAGAATCTAACGCTAATGACTAGTATCTACTGCAGCTCCTGTGGCGATAATTATACATCGCCTTTTGCCCGCCCGTTTTTATTTTGTTGTAACCTCGAATATTTCCCAGCATTGAAAAAGGCTCGTATAATTTAGATCAAACGACCAAAATTCGGCGTTCGCATTTGACGACACAGCGTATATAACTTGTTTTTCATGGTTTCAGTCGTTTCAGTAGTAATGTTTTCAAACAGAATGTTGCGAAGTAGCAGCAGTGGATATAACAATTCCTCAAAAGTAGCAAGTATTATTTTTAGACATAGACTTGTAGATGGTTGCATTGCAAAATAGTTGGCTAGATTCATTATGCATCCATAAGTAGGTAAAATAAAGGAGATATGGTATTTATATCCAGTATTTGTCCTTAAAAATAAATCACTTTAGACATTAGTGCTCCTTGTTGAAAAATAGAGCACTTGTGTACGTAGTGCTATATACAGGACATTTGCTTCTACAATACAAGATGTTGCTGAACGTACGAAATGAAAGGGTTGAATGGGTGTCATCTGTAAGCAACAGGTTGCGTCTACACGGGGACAGGGACGATACAAATAAATCACAGTTTAGTAGCTATCATCTGACTAATACACATATTCATTTATATATATATAGTATGCTACACTATTGCAATGAATTAGTTGTATTAAAATTAATATAAGTATGGAGCTCTTCATTCCAGCTTTACAGACATAGGTATCCGCATATACAATTTGCGAGTGAGAGAGAATTGTGTTTTAGTGATAGATAATATTCACACTTTGACACATTTGCGGCTTTTTAACCATACTTTCAAGCACATTCGTATAGCTGAATGTTCGTGTGTATGTGTGAGTGTGAATGCCGAGGACTACACGAGTGTATATAGGTACGTACTAATTTTAAGAAAAACTAACTATAACTTGAGTTTTTACACATATTAATCTGTCACTTTTTGTTAATTGATTTCTTGTATCCCTACATTTTTATTTGTGCTATCTTAGGTATTGTTCAGTTGGCATTTACAAATTCTTGCTTATTGTTCCAGTACTTATCTAATCGTCTTTATTATCTCTGAGCGTACCTATACTGCTTTAAATAATAAATGTTTTATAGATAAACCTCTACAGAACCGTCCAAGGACATTTAAATTGCATGAAGGAGGAGGCGACCCTGAGGAAATGTGCTGAAATCATGCATTCTACTCAGCAGAATTCAAACTGAAGTTTGAAACTGCAAACTACACGTATCATTGTCATTTTATTATCGTTATCCCATTAAGGAATCGTCTTTCAGTATTTGTAATCTAGAAGAAAAGATGGAGAGAACATTCAAAATTGGATCTCGAAAGAGTCAAGTAAGTATTGCTGTGATACATATATATAATATATCGTTTGTGAGGTATAAGCTATGAGTCGTAAATCGATCTGTGTCATTTTCATTTTAAGTTATGTAACATTATTATTCTCTATGTGATGAATTGGTCATTAACTCATTATTGAATTTATTGAAACTTGTGAACTAGTGCAATAGTAGACCTTTCCATAGATCCATAGAATCTAATACGGGATCTGATTTCTAATTATGTATAAAAGTAAATTAATTCGGTATAATTTATATTGTAGCTTGCCATGATACAAACGGAATGGGTAGTGCAACAATTAGAAAATGCTCATAAAGACCGTGGATTCTCATTTGAAATAAGTAAGCCATGTATATGTATTCCGAATTTTGAACCTAGGGTTTCCTAGTTTTATTAGTTTATGTTAGTTGTAAACATTTTGTAAACTTCATTGTCGAAATAATTCTTCTTTAGTAGTATCAGTATCGTTTATAAAGCCTTGTACAAACTTTTAACAAACCAAACTGAATTATTTTTTAATTCTAGTTGGAATAAGTACAACAGGAGACAAGATATTGGACGTAGCTCTGTCAAAGATTGGGGAGAAGAGTTTGTTTACCAAGGAATTAGAAGTGGCACTGCTCAATAAAGAAATTGACTTCGTTGTCCATTCTTTGAAAGATTTACCTACACAGCTGCCTGATGGACTTTCCATAGCTGCTATTTCTAAGTAAGAATCCAAAATTTTGGACTATTACTCAAGCAATATAGTAAGCTATGTAGCCAATAGTATCATATAACTAATACATAAATGTATGTTTTTAGACGAGAGGATCCCCGGGATGCTGTGCTTTTCAATCCTAAATTCTCAGGACATAAATTAGCGTCTTTGCCATCGGGGAGTAATGTAGGTAAGTAATGAGTAATGAATTTGAGAAGAATATCTGATATTTTTTAAATATAATATTACCTATAGTGGTACGGATACTCCGGCTCTGATAACTTCTAGTTTTCGACTGTTTTGTAATCTCATGGTTTGTCTTATTGTGCATTGTAGGGACCAGCTCTTTAAGACGAATTGCTCAGTTGAAAAACAGGTTTCCTCACCTATCGTTCATCGATGTAAGGGGGAATTTAAACACAAGACTTAATAAATTAGACGATCCAAAAGGTCCCTATGCAGCTTTGATTCTAGCTGCAGCTGGAGTTAAAAGAATGGGATGGGAACCTAGAATTGAACAAGTGAGAAAGTTTGACAATTTCATTTATGCATTCACAAATATAGAAACACTTCATGAGTTGTGTTCACATATTATGTATGTTGCTTACATTAAAGTCAAAGAAAGTGTGTTTATCACCAAATTCGTATTTACATGGTCGTGTATGTCTCAAATTTTCATTTATTTTATTTTATTTTGTTTTATTTATGCAGTATTTGGAGCCTGAAGACTGTATGCATGCCGTAGGTCAAGGGGCTCTTGCTGTTGAATGTTCTTCGGATAATGAAGAAATGTTGGAACTGCTTCGGCCTCTTATAGATCCTGTAACATACATATGCTGTTTAGCTGAAAGAACTTTTCTGCGAACATTGGAAGGAGGTTGTTCTGTACCAGTTGCTGTTACCACCTCCATAAAATCTGCTGGAAATGTTGAGCACATGTTGGAAATAAAAGGTAAAAATGAAATAACAATACAACTATATTGAATTTTTCTAATTTTATGAAAGGAATAAAAAGTATTGGTCTATAGTCTATAGTGAACATTAATTATTTTCTTAGGATCTGTATGGAATCTCGATGGATCAAAGTCCGTTTGCCATAGTTTAGAAGTTAACCTCAATCAAGACAATAACGAAATAACTGAAGACATGTTTAATTTAACTTCTGTGGCTAACCGAAAATTTCCTGATTACCACGATGATGCACCATTGTATGCAGCCACTCTTGGTAAAAGTTTAGGACTACATCTTATGGAACTTGGTGCTACAACCATTTTAAATGAAGTCAAAATGTCAAGTCAGAAACAAGAGTAAACAAGTAATGTAAATTATAACTCATAATACTGATAACTAAGTGTGGAAAATATCATTTAATATAGAACTGGAGCATATATAGTAGCTATTATTTTTAAAAGTGTGTTATAGTACTACTTGGGTTTGAAAAATTGATTATGTCAATTAAGAGCCCACAAGTGTGCCTTTCTTTGAAAAAGTAAATTATTTTTCTATTTTTGTTAATTGATATGTTGAAATATTGATACTGGTCATAAAACTAGAACATGATTTAATGCTATCCGTAGTGCAGTACTGCTAATTATATCCTGGCGAAAATATAACGTTATTATAGTCTTTATTTAGCATATTAAATCCAAGATATAAAACCAATGTAAATCTAGTATACAGCATTTATTACCATGTATTACCATATACGTAATTTACTCTAATCCCAACTTCCAACCAATGCAAAATATTTGATTCGGTAATTTCCTATTCCTTTTCAGAGAGTAGTACAATATATTTATCCATAGTGAGTCCTTTAAGACAGTTAGTCCAACAGACAGACGATATTCAGGTTTACCGATTTTGATGGGAAACCTAATTTGTGTTATTACTCCTCTAATATTATCTGTATTGTATTGCGAGTACCGATATATTTGTTTCGTTTACTAATTATCAACTCAAAAGACAGGATAATTGTTTATTTGATAAAAGAGAGTGCTGTAAACTAGTGCTGTAGTACAAACACGATACGACGTGTTGTGTATATTTATAAATGTGAGTTTGCAACAAATATTATAGCTCAATAGTCAAACGATCAGATTGGGATTGGGGTTCAATATTTACAAATTTTATAATGCTATCATAAATAAAGGGACACGGGACACTTAGTAGTTTGCTATTACATATGCTATCTGTAAATACATATAAATAAAGCTTTATTGTGACGAATTTAATGAATTGTGTAGTATGTACATACATACAATAATGAGTTGAGTTGTTAATGGTCAACAGATGAACTAGAATGTTATTATTGTTATGCTACAACAACAGTATGTAAGATGATCTGTAACTTTGCTACGATCAAAAGATTACAAATAAAAGATAGTTGCTTAACGAAACCGAAAACCTCCACACTAATTAGTAATACATTTGGTAATGCATTGAGGTTAATAATTTTATATTTTAAAAGCTCAAAAATGTGCATTTATCCATCTTTGAGGGCCATGAAGTCACGCCTGAGTCTGGGATTGCCCTGATAACACTTAGATCATGCAATTTAACTTTACAAAATATACGGTGCCTGGTAGGCTGAAACTTATTATTCACCATTACATATCTCTATATGAACATTGACCCTTATTGCTTTTAGTTATTATTATAGGTATAAATATAAATACAATTTGCTTGAACAGAGGTACGTGGTATAGTACATTCTTACAGGTCGTTTTTATTTTTGTTTGCCAACCTCTTTGCCTCAACGAAATAAACAACGTACCTGTATCGTATATTTTGGTCAAAATACGGACTTTCTTGTTTAGAAAAGCGAACAAATGCAAGGAGCGCCGAGCGTTTGAACCGGAAACCATCGTCTTATGTAAACCTGCTCCTGTTCCCAAACTAAATTGAAGTGATTAAACTCTCTTTCGCTTCCTACACGGGCTGATTCATGAAATCTTACTAGACTAGTTTTGACGGAAGTGCCTAGTACTTTAACCTAATCATTCACATTCTTTTGTTGTCGCAAGGAATACAGGTGATAACATATAGTGTCTGAACTCCGAACCAGTTCCCTTCCGTTTCTCACCACAGTCCACTTTTACTCGGATTCAATGTCCTCCTTTAGTATTCAAATTACCCTTTTAAGAATTCTTACTTGTTCTTTCGATGGAGACGTTGATATATACAAGTAATAGGTATAGCACATGTATTGTATTATATGGTAACTACCTACCAATAATATGTACATTTGCCACTATTTGATGCATACAAATCTTATTGTATATGGACATTTTCCTCTTGGCCTTTTGGTAGCATTCACTGGAGTTTATTGCACATTGCACACATACTCATTTGAAATACCTAGAAGGACGAAAACATGAATTCCAAGTTGTAAGCATTTGTAAGCTAAAACAGGTACTATTTGTGAAATACTCACACCCAATATGTAATCTATTAATGACAATACCCAGACACATTTTCCGGTTAGTAATACCATGTAATACTTATAAGGTCAGTGCGGTTGAAATGAACTCTTCATGTACCCTCATTGCAACAATCATCTTAGGTACCAGTTCTTCGCTGGACTTTCGTTGGAATAGATCGGCACTTGTATCATGGGATTCCTAACCGAAATTTCGTACTCTTTCGTTGTGACATGTATTTCTGTTTATAAGTTCATCGAGTCGAGTATCTACGCTTTGTTTGGTGGATTAGTGAAACATGTCATCACCAAACAATTTCGGGCTAGAGATATCGAACTAAATGGCAGCAGACCATGGGATATCAAAGTACACAATCAAAAGTTCTACAATGTTACGGCTACCCACGGAGGAATGGGAATGGGGCAGGCTTACGTGGACGGCTGGTGGGATTGCGAAAAATTTGACCAAATGATTACGAAAATGTGGAAAGGAGATATGTACAAGGAGTACTTAAATCCAATCAACAGATTTATACTCTACCTGGAACTGGAACTGTTTAACTTGCAAACAAAGGAAAAAGCTTTCGAAGTTGGAGAACAGCACTACGATTTGGGTAAATAATCCATTGGACAAGTAGTCTAATTGCGGATGATATATCTGCACTTGTAGCAAAATATTTCTATGGTTGAAATTAATATTTTCATGAGGATATTTCTGTATCGTTTCTTTGAAATCACAGGGAATGATTTGTATGAAGCCATGTTAGGCCCAACTATGCAGTATACTTGTGCATACTGGCCACGGGCTAAGAATCTTGAAGAAGCACAAACGGCAAAAATGGAACTGATCGCACAAAAACTGAAATTGAAACCAGGAATGAGGTTAATTGGGAATTAAGACAATTAATGCATGATTTGTATAAAATGAAGTGCAAAACCAATGATTTATGGATTTTCCCCCGGAATAACCTCTTATTTTTGCGCAGAGTTCTTGACCTTGGATGCGGGTGGGGATTTCTCGCGAAATACTTAGCGGAACACCATGGAGTTGAGGTCGTAGGCATCACTGTTGGAAAAGAAGGTGCAAAATACGCACGGGATAAATGCAGAGGACTTAAGGTGGACATCAGGGTCATGGATTACAGAGATATGCACGAAAAATTCGATCGAGTCTGTGCTGTTGGAATCATGGAACACATTGGACTAAAAAATTACAGAACTTTCTTTGAGGTCGTCAATCGGTGCTTGGTAGACGACGGGATTTTTGTGTGTCATCACATTGGTATCAACGACAAGTATGTGCCAAGGATGGAGCAATTTACATGTAAATTCATCTTTGTCAACGGAAGAGTCCCTTACTACAAGGAGATCATGGATGCTTGCGAGGATTTATTTATTATTGAAGATTGGCATAATATCGGTTGTGATTATGATAAAACGCTTCAATGTTGGTGGAACAACTTTACTAACGCTTGGCCTAAGCTTGAATCTAAATATGGTGAAAAGTTTTTCAGGTTGTGGAGGCTTTACATTTTAGGTGCTCAAGGGCTTTTCCGTTCCCGAAAATGGCAATTATGGCAAATGGTTTTCACCAAAAAGGGTCTCGAAGGCGGATATGTTTGTCCTCGCTAAGTATCTAAAAAAGATTCGATATCAGAATGAATGCTTTGCTAATTACTAATGACCATTTCTATTCGGTAACAAGTGTCGAAAATTAACCCACTAACATAGCTTTAAGACAGCATACTAACCACTAACAGAAACAATAAAAGATTGCTTAAAACAAAATATTGTTTGTAAAACGTCTATTTATTTCACAGAATTTCTATGTTTAGCTCACATTATCATTAACAGTTTTGGTATCATCGTAAAAGTGCAAACAGACACCGTATTGATAAGTACCTATATTTCGTAGTATTTTAATTATTGCGTACAAAAGCTTAAATGAAGAATTTATATGGCAATGGCTAGTAACACTCTATAGTTTATTATATATATATACTAGTTACAAATCTATACTTCTTACAACTGAATCAGGTAGTACAGTTAATTACAATTGTTCATCTTTGGTGTGATTGCTATTCGAAAAGACAGGTTGAATGCTGATGTGATTTCCTTCAAGGAGATGAGATCCATGACCTCCCTTAGTAGCTGCATTGAATGCTTCTCGGTTTGCAAAGGTGATGAACCCAAATCCTTTACTCAGACCTGTGCTCCTGTCAAAAACGACTGAGGCATGCAACGTAGGGCCAAAAGATGAACCGAATTGACGTAACTCCTGAGTCCCGATTGTCCAAGGAAGGTTCCCCACGAAGATTTTGTACGTTTGTCGAAGAGAAGAAGAAACACTCATTATGATGATTGTGTAAGTAATAAGTAATAACAGTCAATGTTTGCTGGAGTCAGAAGAAGTCTAAGGAATCGTAATTCGGTAGTGTGATTTCCAGAAGATGAATAGTGTGATCTTGCATCAACGAGAGAAGGTCAATTCTAGAATCGTTTGCAAGGTCATACAAAGGAACGTGTTTACACTGTAGACCCCACTTTTTGAGAAGAGAATCAATTGACCAGTCAGCACTTCTTTCTTGGTATGTTGACAAAAATTTGGCCTATGAACAGATTTCAGACAATGAACACTATTGTAAATTAAATATATATATACACAACCATGTTAGACATACTTTTTAGACAATATCAAACTTATTGGGATGAAATTGAAGACTTACGTTGGGGTTGTTTCCTAAAATGTAAGCAACCGTGGCAATCAGGTCTTCAAATACTACCGGATCGTAGAAACAATCTGATCCAAGGATGAGATCCACTTGATCCTTCAATTTCGTTAGGTTCGATAAAAACAAACCCCAGGTAAGTCCAATAATTTTAACTTTGTCTAGTAAGTTATTTGCCTCGCAAGTTCTCCGACACTGTTCCAAACAATGTGGCAAAATCGCTGAGTCTGACAACGTGACTTGAGCTCCACACAACGCTGCTAATACTCCTGGTAGTGCTGTTCCTGCCCCCAACTCTAATACCTAAAACATTGAAAATATTCCAAAAAAATTACATGGAAATTCAAAATTGTAAGCTTTGTTGTTAAATACAAATCTGAATACCAAACCAAACCAATATTATTATTACACAATAAGTATGTGCAACAAGAAAATCTGCTGATGGTTTATTTCTATACGATACAACTATTTTTATTCAGCTAACAAAGAATTGCCGTATTTTAGTGTGTAAAAATGGTAAAATTAAAAAATCTTTCACTTACCCGTTTTCCAGAAATATATTGCCGGTGTTCGTACAAATACCAGGCCAATATCGGTGCAGATGGCCAAACATAGAGGCCGTAGCTAGCATGTAGTCTCTAGAATATGACAAAGTTCACATGTAATGATAACATATTATTATTTGGATATGGATACCTACTTATACTACACGGTACATACAACATGTCTATATGATTCAACATCTACCTATACATACTTCTATGTGAAAATGTGGAATTGAGTATAAAGCTAAGCTCTGTGTAAAAAAGCCAAGTCTGTCAGTCTGTCTGGTCTTTCTGCAAGATTGAAGCAGCCAGAACTCAGATCAGAACACAATGAAATGTATGTCATTCAAAAGTACTTGAGTACTTCCACAAGTTCCATATATATAACTGCTTTATATAAATTACGTTCTTTCAAATGCATGTTTGACTATCATATTTTCTTTTCTATGCAAAAAGTGGCTCCTTACTCCTTACATCGCTTCACATGTAAAGTACCGTACAAACAGACGTACACGTAGACAGGTACAACATGTAATAATACATTTACGTAAAGAACAGTTAGTAATCTTGTACTGTAAATTAAGTGTGTGCTTTTACAAACATAGATTAAAAGTTTATTGAATGAGGAAAGTTTACTTGAAGATTCCAAGAAAACTACCACATAGACATCATTTAAAGTACAATGAGAACTCGACTTGAATATTGCCAATTGGTAGTCATACATCGAGTTGCACTTAAATAATGACAATGACTTACATTTCAGTACTTTTTTAACAACTACTTGCTTGTATACTTGTAATGCTTTATAGCACAAAAATACAGGTGTATCTATATATACTTATTACTAAATGTACCTTTACTTAGGAATGTCATTTTTACTATACACAACACACATACTATAAAGTAGCAGTGAAAGCATCTATCTATGCATATAAATTGTTTATATCTTGCCAGGCAGTTTTTGTGTTGTGTCTCGATTTAAATGTTAAAGTGTGCATCTAGTGGCTTAAAATACTTTAAAAATAAGATGTAAATTATGCATATGCACAAACTTCAAAACAGAACTCTAATATGCAATAACAAATAATAATGTGGTTCAGTAGTGCTAGTAGTAGGCACGAAGAAATCAATGGATTTTGTCGTATTTGTAGTAGCCGATGTGACTACTGAAGTGACTGAATTATATGCATTATATAGTACAAAACAGACTTAGTTTCGTACTTCGATTGCCTTATTTATGTTTTCGCAAATAATTCAATTGTCCTCGTTGGATTCGGCTTGGCACTGGTACACATTCAAAGTTAACATTTTATATCGTTGACCGCAAAAGATAAAACACGTTGAGCCAAATTGTAAGTAACCCAATTAACTATTCAATCCATATCTACAACCCACCTCTGCACACATCATCAGGCTTCAACAGGAGTTTGCTAACTTTAGCTACCTACATTTGTTTACTTGGATGTATATAGTGCTATTAAATGTTTCCAGGCACCCCTATTAAACTACATCTTTGTACTTCAAACTCAATTATTCTCAATCTCACGTTAAAAGAACTCCTGCTCTAGTTTACTTTCCGTTTGCACATAGAAATTAGGAAATAAGACGTGATTTTGTGTTTCAAGTGTGACATTTGTTATGATGGCAGCATATGAAGGATATTTAAGATGTGGGAAATGGGGTTCAAATTATCTTTAAGATACTCCTTACCTCCGGTACAATGATTTCCAAAGTGTCGTATTCAAATTCACTAGCATTTGGGTTCTTTGATTTGGAACGAAAAATAAACTTTTTAACAGAAGACGAAGGCACTGACACAATTACTCCAGAGGCCTGCATCGAAGTTGATGGACCAGGACCGGGAGATAAAGGTCTACCGGGATTTCTGTTACCACTGTCTGATCCTTCAAGGTTCATATTATTTTCTTCTACTTATTTCTCTTGAGTATCGAGTAGTGTAAATAAAGGCACATTGTTGTACAAGTATTGCTGTATGATGTACATGTACTTAAGACTTCTATCCAACCTTATGTTTATAATCCTAATCATAAAATGCACACTTGCATACAAAAAACACTTTGTACATTACCTATGTATGTATATATACAATTTGTTTGTGTTCTGTTTTGCGCCCCAGGGTAAACTGGAACCTGTATCAAGGCTAGAATAGAACTCTTGGACTAGATGAAGATATTATTGTAGCAGTTATTAACATTGCAAGATTGATCTCATGGACAATTCAAATTCGCTCTGTCCAATCGCCCGTTGACAAAGCCACTGGTTCCTCGAAATAAAATTCTAATGACACTAATACAACTATTTTTTGTAAACAAATCCAAGTCAAATCGTTCGGCCTTACTACGAAATGTTCCTGGTGAAGATTTCCTGAGTTCACCTGATGATTCAGATTCAACAAATAGCAATAACAATAGCTTTCCAGCAACAATCTGTTAAAAATGAATAATATTCAAGAAAATGAAGAGACAGTAGTATCAACAGATATCATTACTATAGATAAGAAGAAAGGAAATAGTTCCAGCGATGAGAAGGGTTGGAAAATTGTTAAGAAAGAGAATTCTTGTAGTACTTCTGACGAGACTGATAATGAAAACTATGATTCAGAAGAGCTCACGGAGGCTATTCAAAGCAGTTCACAGTCACAAAAATTAGGAAACAACGTGGAGAAAGTTTTGGCAAAAGAAAGTGACAGTTTGGATGGGATTTCGGATGAAGAATCAAGTTCAGAAGAAGAGGATAATATCAAGAGAAAAGTTGGAAGACCTCCAGGACGAAGAACTGCAAAAGGGGTCGGAGGACGTAAATCAGAGAGATTAAAATCGCAAAACACTTTTTGTACTAAGAAATACGAGGCTCAAATTTTGAAAAGGGTATTCATTTATATAATAAAACCTTTTTTCATCATAATGATCTAATGAGCAGGAGTATAGTATTTAATATTTTATTGTTCTATTTAGCTGACACAAATGCTCAAAAAGGATCCAAAGGATTTCTCTATTGATGAACTGACGACTCTGAAAGCCTTTCCAGATCTTGTCCCGGAAGCCAAGAAGCGTATTCAAAAAAGACTTGTAGCTAAAGAACGATTGGAAGAAATTGAAGAGCCGAAAGAAATTTTGGATAAAAAGTGCGCACAATTAGCCAAAGCAATAAAAGACGCAAAGTACCTAGTGATTTATACTGGGGCAGGGATTTCCACATCGGCACTAATTCCGGACTACAGAGGTCCTAATGGAATTTGGACTCGTTTGCAAAAGGGAGAAAGTTTGGATAGTATGACAGATGGTCCGCAAAAGGTTCTAAGTACCGCCGATCCTACAACAACCCATTTAGTAATCAAGGAACTACATCGAAAAGGAATAGCAAAACATATCGTGTCCCAAAATTGTGATGGTCTTCATTTGAGATCGGGAATACCGAAAACATCTTTAAGTGAAGTCCACGGGAATATGTACATAGAAGTTTGCCCCTCTTGTAACAGGGAGTACGTTAGGAATTTCGATGTAACGGAGGTATAAAGCATAGACATTTTGAACTGATTTTTAATGGTTTACTAAATTATGGATAATCATAATAGATATCAATGCTTTTTAATTAGAATACTCGGAGATACGAACATAGAACTGGAAGACATTGCTATAATTGTGGATCTCAATTGAAGGATACGGTAGTGCACTTTGGGGAAAGAGGTTCGTTACGCTGGCCACTTAATTGGCCTGGAGCTGAGTATCATGTTGACAAGGCAGACACGATTCTATGTCTTGGCTCAAGTTTGAAAGTTTTAAGGCGATACCCATGGCTGTGGTGCATGGATAGGCCAGCGAACAACAGACCGAAGTTATTGATTGTAAATCTCCAGTGGACTCCCAAAGATCAATTTGCTTCTTTGAAAATTCACGGTACCTGCCTGTTATAATTCTATATTTTAATAAAACTATAATATTGTCTATTGTAATGCGTGATACCTAATGTCTATTTGAAAGCTTTTTTTCTAAAATGATTTTTTAATTACAGGAAAATGTGACGAAGTGATGACTAGCGTGATGAAAAAGTTAAATTTTCCTATTCCTCTATATAATCGAGCTACGGATACCATCTTTACTATTTGTACAGCATTAAATTCTTCAGAAGTCAACTCGAAGTCTGCTGAGGATTTGTCATTTCCTGAGGATGTTCCAGTTCCACCTAAAAGTCACGATCTAAATAATTACATACGATTTGAACCGGTATTTCGCCAACAAGCAACTGTGGTAAAAGTAGAAGAAAATGGAGATGAAAATTCAGCGGAGGAATCAAGTACAAATAGTATTAGCAAGAAGAAAAAGAGGAGAGTGTTGAAAGGGAATGGGAATGGGTGGCTAGGAAATGCATGGGGAGTAAAGCCCAAGAAAAGAAAGGTTGCGAAATAGAGATTCTAAACTACAATTCCTAATAAGCGCATTTTTGTCTCATGTTTTTCAATCTCATTAAAAACTAAATTGTTAAAGACAGCATTTTTAAAACTCTATCAATAACCTTTTAAAAAAATGCACATCTAGAAATAATTGGAAATTCGAAGACAGCAACTCCATACTCAGATCAAATATGCAGGTGTCAAGAAAGTTGTATTAAAAGCAATATAACCAAACGCAATATTTTTCCAGATGATATTGATACGGGATATACCTAGCTACAGCTATTTTAAAATTAAAGACCATTATAGCAATAGAGTATCACTTCTTGCCGTCAGTAGTTTGTAGTAAATGTAAAAATAGTGCGTATTAATTTTATTTATGCAATTATCTGCTGAAATCAAGAAACCTATTTATTATTACTTTGTAAATTGGTTTAGCATGACATGAGTAGACCATAGTAATTAGCAATGGTCTAGTTGGGAAAGTAATGTTAACTGAAAACTGCCTTTAAAAAATGAAAGCAATTATTTGCGTCATTCGTTTGTATTTATTCCACCTAAAAACTGGTTACGGTATAGGTTCAATTGTTCAATATTTGAATTGGTGATTGTGTGTTCTAGTACTGTAATCTACACAGTATTGTCTCTAAGTATGTAAACTGCAGGAATTAACTATGCAACTTTCTCGTAATTTACTTTAGCTACTTATAATAAAACTCTAATAGAGTCGGTGACAAGAGAAATATTTATACTACCAAAGTCAATTGTAATAAAATAAGTACACAATTTGATATATGTATAATGTCTACCTATATATGATATAATGGTTATTGTGTGCAACTATAAGATAATTTTAGTTATGTGAACAGAGAGCATGTATTCCTTAAGGTCGTGGTAAATGGTTGAAGTATTTGCTAAAGTACTAATTATTAATTACATTTAATAAGCTTTATAATTTATTTTTTATATTTAGCACACATTTGTACATAGGAGCTTAAGTTATGTTATGTTTGATGTAGTGTATCTTGTGCGTTCCTGATCGCAATAATATATCAGGGCAAATAAAAACTTTTTTTTGTGTAAACTACATGGGTATGTAATTAGTTGCAGTGGTTTGCAGTATTGATCAAAACGTTTTATAAAGTTAAGAAAATTTTATAAATAATGTCCTACATTTTGTTTTAAGTGTAGCTTATACTCTTGCGTTTTCCAGAAGATATTGTGCTATTTTTGCTCATCTTATCAAATGAAAATTGGCTAAGGTTCTATAATGTAAAACATGAAATAAACAAACATTTATAATGCATCATTCTCTTCCACTTTCAATTGTTAGCATTTTTACCTATCCAGTTACTATTAGCATGAAATACAGGCTGCCTGCCCCGGGGCTAATGAAAACGAATTAAAATATTGAACGTTCGTAGCTTCTCCGAATTAATAATGTATCCCAAATATCTATTAAGTATTGATGTTATAAACAACAATATGAAACATTTATAACGCTTTTCACATTCATACTTTACATATATACTTTCCAAGAAACTTTAAGAAAATTATGCTAGCAGCAACTTTTCTCATGTCATCAATCTTAATACTATTACCATAAGTATAAGACCCAGTTATATTATTGTCAAAAATAACTACATTTTGACAATTGCTAAATAATCACATTATACTTTTCCTTTGCACTCTGATAGTTCAAAGTTTTTCGGCTCCATCGATTTATAGTATGGTGTTTTGCAAACGACTACAATATGTTTAGGTACCTACCTAGAAAAATGCCACTATTCCTTAAATACTATCAATTTACCTTTCCTTTCCATATAAAGCTCTCAAAAGTAAATACAAGTAGAAATACAAATACATTAGCTCTGCTCGTTTAAAACTATTTTAAGAACGTTTTGACAGCTAATTGGCATACGTGAACAGAGTATTTCATATGCGATAAACGGTAGTGACAATGTGTAGCTCTCCTGTTGACTATCGTTATTAGCTATTCAATATAAAATTCAATTCACAAACTACTCAGTCTATGATTACTATAATAATTGTACTTTAGGCATGGGACAAAATATTTTTGCTGCAGTTTCTTATAATAAAACGCTTCATTTCCTAAGATATTTTTAATTTGCATTTTCGTTATTTCGCATCGATATGTACGTAAGCATAGTCATAGAAAGTAAAATATTTTTTGCATGTTTTTGATTGCAATACATTATAATAATCCGTGTCAGAGCCAGACCAAATGCAATCACAATACAATAACCGAAAATCGGAATACGCGAAGGTCAAGAAATGGTGTGTTTACCGAGAGGTTTACAAAAGCACCTGTCTGCATGTCTTTTTAGTACCTATTCAAGTACTATTGGTTTCTCGGAAAAGAGATAATGTTAAGTTTTTAAATATTACAGCTCTCGATCCCAATCAACAAGTATAATAACACCTGTACAAGAAATAGTAACCCACCAATATTACCAAAAAATATGTGAAACCATTGTGGCAGAATGTTAATGAACCATGAAGTTTCTTTTGTGTAGCAGATCATCAATTTTTACTTTTCATATCATTATCCTGCAATTGTTTTTTGGAAGAAGTGGTGTAAATGGATTACCTAATATTTTTCTTGAAAGTAAAGGAAATGGGTCTAAATCAAACCTGACATTAGCTCTTAAAATTTTTCGAAACTGTTTAATCCATTTGACAATAAATGTGAAAAATTTGGACGCAGATTTAAAATCTGAAAGTGCAATCATTAGTTTCTTTACAAATGAATTAACGCCAATGTTGCTGTACAGCATCGATTCTTTGAATCCAAGACAAAACAATCCCAGGATTACAGTATCACCACAAATAGACGGCATTTCTACATACTATCAGACACGACATTTACAGTTCTACGTAAAAGTCTATTTCTTCAATAATCTTGATAACAATAACAATTTCATATGGAGAAATATATTTTTCACAGCAAATTCTATAGAGAGTCTTAACTCAAACCCAAAGTACTCATTGATAGTCACTTCAGTATCTAAATCAGTGCTAAAAAGTCAAGAACCTCCTTGGAAGTTTATGGCAGCCTATTCCTTTTATGCCGCAGGGGTGTATGATTTTAATTTCTTTACAAGAACAAAATTCTTCATCTTAAATGGAGATTCATATGGAGCTAATATCTCCACTGTCCATTTCGACATTATTTGTTTGTTCTGTGAACAAAAGCATTTCATTTCAGCAATGGAAATTGAAGCAGAGCAAATTCCACCCAATAGCAATTATCGTAATTCTAAATACGAATTGGACAGTTTTGTTAGTCTTGATAAAGGATGGATGAAAACGCATCATAATTTGCAAACTCATTTTGCTTTCACAAATGCTTTTCGTTACTCTACTTTAAAAGAAAAAGCATGTCGTTTACGTAGCGGAAAAAAACGCTACGATTCCAGTGTTTGTGTTGCAGTTACAGCATCAAAGAAATTGAATTTTTCATTAAGCGCTTCAAAATCCATTTTCAAACTTTCAATTGGTTACGTACAGGAATTTCATTATACAACTGCGATAAGGAAAGGAAACTCGTATGCAGCAATGAGAAAAAGATACATTCGCTTCGATGCAATTCATATTCATTCGAAAACGGTCCTTTTCACATATGCTGTTCTTTTGGAAAAATCATCGCTTAGCTTAATAGCTCTTACTTCCAGATTTAAATGGCAAGTTTGGGCTCTTTTTGCCGTCCTGGGTCTAGCAACAACAATAACTGCAACAGCTTTCTGGAATTTGAAAATAACGGATTCTCTTGGAAGAGTCTCATCTTTGTTATTGGGTTCAGTTTTAGAACAAGGACAGCAAGATACACTAAAAGTGGAAACTAAACACCAAAGTGTTTACCGACTGTTGATTATTCTTTGGATTTCCATGGGCCTTATCATGAGTACAGCGTACAAATCAGGTCTACTTGCCGCAATAGTGATGCCTGCAGATCAGAAAATTCCTTATGACTTGAGTGCACTCCTTCACACCAATCTTATATTGCTGACAACTAAATCCGAAGATCTAAGTGATACACTGGTCGACATAAAGAACACTAAAGAAGAGCAAAATATAGCTTTTCCTGAACGTTTTCAAAAGTTACAATATATTTTAAAGCAAGTGAAATTAGAAAACCTTCTTGACATTTTTGCAGCTTCAAAACAAAAAGCATACATTCAGAGAAAACATACAGAAGAAAAAATCTTTGTTCCCCCAGATTTTGCAGTTTTTGAGTCTGAAGACAATTTGAAACGTTTAGTGTCATTTGTATCGCTCTATTTTCCGAATAAATATGCTACCCTTAGTCCCACAATGGATCATGATCTGGCAAAAATATTCCACTGGACTTGTTCAAGAAATTCATTCTTTAACATTTTCAACGAAGTTGCAATGAGTTTGTATGAGTCTGGAATTGTTGACAAATGGGAGGAATATCTAGGAATGTATAAAGAAAGAAGTAGTAGGAAGACGTACTTTAATCGCTTCAATTGTTCAAGTGCAAATGCAAGTGCAACAGTCTGTGGTTACAAAAATTTAGTACTAAGCGAGCAACCTTTAACTTTTTCTAATGTCCACAGCATGTTCTTGTTTTATCTTCTCCTTGCTGCAATTTGCCTCAGTTTTTTTATTGTAGAAACGCTTTCGAGCGTCATGGATGCTAAGAAAGGGGATCTTGAAGAGCCAACCTTTATAAAAGTTCAAAATTTTAAGATTAAATGAGTGCATCTACATTATTCTACACTACATCATCACGCATTGATACAACCCAAACGGCCAAAAATCTTTAAGAAGTATTTGCATGCACACATCCTTAATGTTAATTTTCATAAAATATCAATTAATAATAAGATAATATTAGAGCAATTTATATTTAAAGTTCACAGATTTAGTAGGTACCTACCTAGCAGGGTCCTACCTAGCTCATTTAGTAGAGGTGCCTTTTAACTTTCCCTTTCATGTTTAAAGAAAGCAATAATCAATAGTAAAAGCATTAAAAATTAAGCATTGTATTGTGATTTTTTCCAGATATAAAATCTTTCTGATACCTACCACAAACACATACTTATTCATTTGTTTCATAATATCCTGTATTATAATTGAGGCTACTTTGCTAACGTATTTTGAAGAGAAAATCCATAGGAAATTATAGATACATACTATTTTCATTTCTCAAAATTTTCCTCTGCCATTTTATAATCGTTTTAAAAACTTTCACCTCGAATAGTTGGAGAAATAAAGACTTATTTCCCAGAGGCGTAACCTGAGGTGCGTCATTCGCACAGAACTCTTTTATATACAGACAGGTAATATCTTTCAAAGAAATAATTAATACTGTTTTCCATTCAATTGTTTGGTATATCCAAGGTATATCAGTGTGTTTGCCGTACTTGTACAGCCATTGTATAGATACACTGTGCATGCAAGATTTAATGAATTATTTCTGCAATAAGTTTGGATAGGTACGCTATAGATAAATGGACAAAACGGTTTCCATTTTCTGTTAGAATGTTATTCTCTGTTATTCATTCGAAGTATACTGAAAATGAGCGTTATACTCATGTCAATGACAAGTTTTAATACACATATTATTTCTATAAACAAGAATGCAGCTACTTATTCATCCTCAGAGTATGAATAATAGAGCTCGCGAACTTTGGTGGTATACGGAAACTTGACAACCAAAACTTCACAACCAAAACTTCACAACCGGGGGTAGTGAAACTTCACAACCAGAGAGTGAAACTTCACAACCAGAGAGTGAATCT